>JAUIMM010003561.1:0-66329 GCA_031769625.1 Taudactylus pleione
TACTATGTACCGATATACTACTAATTCTATGTACCACTATACACCACATTCTAGACTTTGTACCATTATACACCATATTCTATACTATGTACCACTATACACCATATTCTATACTATGTACCACTATACACCACATTCTAGACTATGTACCACTATACACCATATTCTATACTATGTACCTCTATACAACATATTCTATACTATATACCACTATACACCACATCCTATACTATGTACCATTATACAGCTCTACACCACATTCTATACAATGTACCACTATACACCCTCTACACCATATTCTATACTATATACTACTATACACCACATTCTATACTATGTAACACTATACACCACATTCTATACTATGTACCATTATACAGCTCTACACCATATTCTATACTATGTACCCACTATATCCACATTCTATACTATGTACCACTATACAGCTCTAAACCATATTCTATACTATGTACCACTATACAGCTCTACACCACATTCTATACTATGTACTACTATACACCATATTCTATACTATATACCACTTTACACCATATTCTATACTATATACCACTATACAGCTCTACACCACATTCTATACTATGTACCCAATACTACTAATTCTATGTACCACTATACACCACTTTCTAGACTTTGTACCATTATACACCATATTCTATACTATGTAACTCTATACACCATATTCAATACTATGTACCTCTATACACCATATTCTATACTATATACCACTTTACACCATATTCTATACTATATACCACTATACAGCTCTACACCACATTCTATACTATGTACCGATATACTACTAATTCTATGTACCACTATACACCACATTCTAGACTTTGTACCATTATACACCATATTCTATACTATGTAACTCTATACACCATATTCAATACTATGTACCTCTATACCACCATATTCTATACTATATACCACTTTACACTAAATTCTATACTATATACCACTATACAGCTCTACCCCATATTCTATACTATGTACCACTATACACCATTTTGTATACTGTGAACCACTATACAGCTCTACACCACATTCTATACTATATAACACTCTACACCATATTCTATACTATGTACCACTATACAGCTCTACACCACATTCTATACTATGTACCGATATACTACTAATTCTATGTACCACTATACACCACATTCTAGACTTTGTACCATTATACACCATATTCTATACTATGTAACTCTATACACCATATTCAATAGTATGTACCTCTATACACCATATTCTATACTATATACCACTTTACACCATATTCTATACTATATACCACTATACAGCTCTACCCCATATTCTATACTATGTACCACTATACACCATTTTGTATACTGTGAACCACTATACAGCTCTACACCCACATTCTATACTATATAACACTCTACACCATATTCTATACTATGTACCACTATACAGCTCTACACCATATTCTATACTATATACTACTATACACCACATTTTATACTATGTACCTCTATCCACCATATTCTATGCTATGTAACACTATACACCATATTCTATACTATGTACCATTATACAGCTCTACACCACATTCTATACTATGTACCACTATATACCACATTCTATACTATGTACCATTCTACAGCTCTAAACCATATTCTATACTATGTACCACTATACAGCTCTACACCACATTCTATACTATGTACCACTATACACCATATTCTATACTATGTACCACTATACACCACATTCTAGACTATGTACCACTATACACCATATTCTATACTATGTACCTCTATACACCATATTCTATACTATATACCACTATACACCACATCCTATACTATGTACCATTATACAGCTCTACACCACATTCTATACAATGTACCACTATACACCTCTACACCTTATTCTATACTATATACTACTATACACCACATTCTATACTATGTAACACTATACACCACATTCTATACTATGTACCATTATACAGCTCTACACCATATTCTATACTATGTACCACTATATTCCACATTCTATACTATGTACCACTATACAGCTCTAAACCATATTCTATACTATGTACCACTATACAGCTCTACACCACATTCTATACTATGTACTACTATACACCATATTCTATACTATGTACCTCTATACACCATATTCTATACTATATACCACTATACACCACATCCTATACTATGTAAAATTATACAGCTCTACACCACATTCTATACTATGTACCACTATACACCAAATTCTGTACTATGTACCACTATACAGCTCTACACCACATTCTATACTATGTACCACTATACACCATTTTCTACACTATGTACCACTATACACCACATTCTATACTATGTACAACTATACACCATATTCTATACTATGTACCACTATACAGCTCTACACCACATTCTATACTATGTACGACTATACACCACATTCTATGTACCACTATACACCACATTCTAGACTATGTACGACTATACACCATATTCTATACTATGTGCCTCTATACACTATATTCTATACTATGTACCACCATACACCACATTCTTTACTATGTACCACTATACAGCTCTACACCACATTCTATACTGTATACCACCATACACCATATTCTATACTATGTACCACTATATAGCTCTACAACATATTCTATACTATATACCACAATAGAGCTCTATACCATATTCTATACTATATACCACTATACACCATATTCTATACTATGTACCACTATACAGCTTTATACCACATTCTATACTATGTACCATTATACACCATATTCTATACTATGTACCATTATACAGCTCTACACCACATTCTATACTATGTACCGATATATTCCATATTCTATGTACCACTTACCCCCACATTCTAGACTATGTACCATATTACACCATATTCTAAACTATGTAATTCTATACACCATATTCTATACTATGTACCTCTATACACCATATTCTATGCTATATACCACTATACACCATTATTTATACTATATACCATCATACACCATATTCTAAACTATATACCACTATACAGCTCTGCACCATATTCTTTACTATGTAGCACTGTACACCATTTTCTATACTATGAACCACTATACAGCTCTACACCATATTCTATACTATGTACCACTATACACCACATTCTAGACTATGTACCACTATACACCAACTTCTATACTATGTACCTCTATACACCATATTCTATACTCTATACCACTATACAGCTCTACACCACATTCTTTACTATGTACCACTACACACCATATTCTATGTACCACTATACACCACATTCTAGACTATGTACCATTATACACCATATTCTATAATATGTAACTCTATACACCATTTTCTATACTATGTACCTCTATACACTATATTCTATACTATATACCACTATACACCATATTATATACTATATACCACTATACACCATATTCTATACTATATACCACTATACAGCTCTACCCCATTTTCTATACTATGTACCACTATACACCATTTTCTATACTTTGAACCACTATACAGCTCTACACCACATTCTATACTATATACCACTATACACCATATTTTATATTATGTACCACTATACACCTCTACACCATATTCTATAATATGTACCACTATACAGCTCTACACCATATTCTATACTATATACTACTATACACCATATTCTATACTATGTACCTCTATACACCACATTCTAGACTATGAACCACTATACACCATATTCTATACTATGTACCTCTATACACCATATTCTTTACTATATACCACTATACACCACATCCTAGCCTATGTACCATTATACAGCTCTACACTACATTATTTACGATGTACCACTATACACAATATTCTATACTATGTACCACTATACACCATATTCTACACTATGTACCACTTTACACCACATTCTATACTCAATGCCACTATACACCATATTCTATAATATGTTCCACTATACAACTCTTCACCAGATTCTATACTATGTTCCACTATACACCATATTCTATACTATGTACCACTTAACAGCTCTACACCATTTTCTGTACGTTATACCACAATAGAGCTCTATACCATATTCTATACTATATACCACTTTACACCATATTCTATACTATGTACCAATATACAACTTTATACCACATTCTATACTATGTACCATTATACAACTCTAAACCACATTCTATACTATGTACCACTATACAGCTCTACACAACATTCCATACTATGTAACACTATACTACATATTCTATACTATGTTCCACTATACACCTCTACACCATATTCTATACTATGTACCACTATACAGCTCTACACCATATTCTATACTATATACTACTATACACCACATTCTATACTATGTACCACTATACACCACATTCTATACTATGTAACACTATACACCACATTCTATACTATGTACCATTATACAGCTCTACACCACATTCTATACTATGTACCACTATATACCACGTTCTATACTATGTACTACTATACAGCTCTACACCACATTCTATACTATGTACCACTATACACCATATTCTATACTATGTACAACTGTACAGCTCTACTCCACATTCTATACCATGTACCACTATACACCATATTCTATACTATGTACCACTATACTGATCTACACCACATTCTATATTATGTACCACTATACACCATATTCTATGTACCACTATACACCACATTCTAGACTTTACCACTATACACCAAATTCTATACTATGTAGCTCTATACACCATATGCTATACTATGTACCTCTATACACCATTTTCTATACTATATACCACTATACAGCTCTAGCCCATCTTCTATACTATGTACCACTATACACCATTTTCTATACTATGAAATACTATACAGCTCTACACCACATTCTATACTATATACCACTATACACCATATTCTATACTATGTACCAATATACACCTCTACACCATATTCTATACTATGTACCACTATACAGCTCTACACCATATTCTATACTATATACTACTATACACCACAATCTATACTATGTTCCACTATACACCATATTCTATAGTATGTACCACTATACAGCTCTACAACACATTCTATACTATGTACCACTATACACCATATTCTACACTATGTACCTCTCTACACCACATTCTATACTATGTACCACTATACACCATATTCTATACTATGTTACGCTATACAGCTCTTCACCACATTTTATACTATGTACCACTATACACCATATTCTATGTACCACTGTACACCACATTCTAGACTATGTACCACTATACACCATATTCTATACTATGTACCTTTATACACCATATTCTACACTATTTACCTCTATTCACTATATTCTATACTATATACCACTATTAACCATATTCTATACAATGTACCACTATACAATATATTCTATAATATATACAACAATACAGCTCTACCCCATATTCTATACTATGTTCAACTATACACCATATTCTATTCTATGAACCACTGTACAGCTCTACACCATATTCTATACTATTTACCACTATACACTATATTCTATACTATGTACCACTATTCACATCTACACCATATTCTATGCTATGTACCACTATACAGCTCTATACCACATTCTATACTATATACAACTGTACAGCTCTGCACCATATTCTTTACTATATACTACTATAGACAACATTCTATACTAAGTACCACTATACAAAATATTCTATTCTATGTAGCACTATACACCACATTCTATACAATGTACCACTATACAGCTCTACACCATATTCTATACTATATACCACTATACACCATATTGTATACTATGTACCACTATACAGCTCTACACCATATTCTTTACTATGTACCACTATACAGCTCTACACCATATTCTATACTATATACCACTATACACCATATTCTATACTATGTACCACTATACAGCTTTATACCACATTCTATACTATGTACCATTATACAGCTCTAAACCACATTCTATACTGTGTACCACTATACACCATATTCTATACTATGTACCACTATACAGATCTACACCACATTCTATACTATGTACCACAATACAACATATTCTGTACTATGTACCACTATACAGCTCTACACCACATTCTATACTATGTACCACTACACACCATATTCTATGTACTACTATACACCACATTCTAGACTATGTACCATTATACACCATATTCTATACCATGTAACTCTATACACCATTTTCTATACTATGTACCTCTATACAACATATTCTATACTATATACCACTATACACCATATTATATACCACTATACACCATATTCTATACTATATATCACTATACAGCTCTACCCCAATTTCTATACTATGTACCACTATACAGCTCTACCCCATTTTCTATACTATGTACCACTATACACCATTTTCTATACTATGAACCACTATACAGCTTTACACCACATTCTATACTATATACCACTATACACCATATTCTATACTATGTACCACTATACACCTCTACACCATATTCTATACTATGTACCACTATACAGCTCTACACCATATTCTATACTATATACTACTATACACCATATTCTATACTATGTACCACTGTACACCACATTCTAGAATATGAACCACTATACACCATATTCTATACTATGTACTTCTATACACCATATTCTTTACTAAATACCACAATACATCACATCCTATCCTATGTACCATTATACAGCTCTACACTACATTGTTTACGATGTACCACTATACACCATATTCTATACTATGTACCACTATACAGCTCTACACCACATTCTATACTATGTTCCACTATACACCATATTCTACACTATGTACCACTATACACCACATTCTATACTATGTACCACTATACAACATATTCTATACTATGTACAACTGTACAGCTCTACACCACATTCTATACTATGTACCACTATACAACATATTCTATACTATGTTAAACTATACAGCTCTACACCACATTCTATACTATGTACCACTATACACCATATTCTATACTATGTACAACTGTACAGCTCTACACCACATTCTATACTATGTACCACTATACAACATATTCTATACTATGTTAAACTATACAGCTCTACACCACATTCTATACTATGTACCACTATACACCATATTCTATACTATGTACCACTATACAGCTCTATACCACATTCTATATTATGTACCACTATACACCATATTCTACACTATGTACCACTATACACTACATTCTATACTATGTACCACTATACACCATATTCTATACTATGTACAACTGTACAGCTCTACACCACATTCTATACTATGTACCACTATACAACATATTCTATACTATGTTAAACTGTACAGCTCTACACCACATTCTATACTATGTACCACTATACACCATATTCTATACTATGTACAACTGTACAGCTCTACACCACATTCTATACTATGTACCACTATAAAACATATTCTATACTATGTTAAACTATACAGCTCTACACCACATTCTATACTATGTACCACTATACACCATATTCTATAATATGTACCACTATACAGCTCTATACCACATTCTATATTATGTACCACTATACACCATATTCTATGTACCACTATACACTACATTCTAGACAATACCACTATACACCAAATTCTATACAATGTAGCTCTATACACCATATTCTATACTATGTACCTCTATACACCATATTCTATACTATATACCACTATACAGCTCTAGCCCATATTCTATACTATGTACCACTATACACCATTATCTATACTATGAAATACTATACAGCTCTACACCACATTCTATACTATATACCACTAAACACCTTATTCTATACTATGTACCAATATACACCTCTACACCGTATTCTATGCTATGTACCACTATACAGCTCTACACTATATTCTATACTATATACTACTATACACCACAATCTATACTATGTTCCACTATACACCATATCTATAGTATGTATCACTATACAGCTCTACACCACATTCTATACTATGTACCACTATACACCATATTCTACACTATGTACCACTACACCACATTCTATACTATGTACCACTATACACCATATTCTACACTATGTACCACTCTACACCACATTTTATACTATGTACCACTATACACCATATTCTATGTACCACTGTACACCACATTCTAGACTATGTACCACTATACACCATATTCTATACTATGTACCTTTATATACCATATTCTACACTATTTACCTCTATTCACTATATTCTATACTATATACCACTATTAACCATATTCTATACAATGTACCTCTATACACCATATTCTATACTATTTACCACTATACACCACATCCTATACTATGTACCATTATACAGCTCTACACCACATTCTTTACGATGTACCAGTATACACCATATTCTATACTATATTATACACCATATTGTATACTATGTACCAGTTTACACCTCTACACCATATTCTAAACTATATACCACAATAGAGCTCTACACCATATTTCTATACTATATACCACTATACACCATATTCTATACTATGTACCTCTATACAGCTTTATACCACATTCTTTACTATGTACCACTATACAACATATTCTGTACTATGTACCACTATACATCTCTACAGCACATTCTATACTATGTACCACTGCACACCACTATTCTATGTACCACTATACACCACATTCTAGACTATGTACCATTATACACCATATTCTATACCATGTAACTCTATACTCTATACTATGTACATATACATTATACAGCTCTAAACCACATTCTATACTGTGTACCACTATACACCATATTCTATACTATGTACCACTATACAGCTCTACACCACATTCTCTACTATGTACCACTATACAACATATTCTGTACTATGTACCACTATACATCTCTACACCACATTCTATACTATGTACCACTACACACCATATTCTATGTACCACTATACACCACATTCTAGACTATGTACCATTATACACCATATTCTATACCATGTAACTCTATACACCATTTTCTATACTATGTAACTCTATACAACATATTCTATACTATATACCACTATACACCATATTATATACCACTATACACCATATTCTATACTATATATCACTATACAGCTCTACCCCAATTTCTATACAATGTACCACTATACACCATTTTCTATACTATGAACCACTATACAGCTCTACACCACATTATATACTATATACCACTATACACCATATTCTATACTATGTACCACTATACACCTCTACACCATATTCTATACTATGTACCACTATACAGCTCTACACCATATTCTATACTATATACTACTATACACCATATTCTATACTATGTACCACTATACACCACATTCTAGACTATGTACCACTATACAGCTCTACATCATATTCCACTATACACCACATTCTATACTATGTACCACTACACCACATTCTATACTATGTACCACTATAAACCATATTCTATACTATGTACCTCTATACACCATATTCTATACAATGTACCACAATACACCATATTCTATACTATGTACCACTATACACCGTATTCCATACTATGTACCACTATACACCATATTTTATACTATGTACCTCTATACACCATATTCTATACTATGTACCATTATACACCATATTCTATACTATGTACCACAATACAGCTCTACACAAGATTCTATACTATGTACCACTATACAACACTACACCATATTCTATACTATGTACGACTATACAGCTCTACACCTTATACTATACTATGTACCACTACACACCAATATTCTATGTACCACTACTACACCACATTCTAGACTATGTACCATTATACACCATATTCTATACCATGTAACTCTATACACCATTTTCTATACTATGTACCTCTATACAACATATTCTATACTATATACCACTATACACCATATTATATACCACTATACACCATATTATATACTATATATCACTATACAGCTCTACCCCAATTTCTATACAATGTACCACTATACACCATTTTCTATACTATGAACCACTATACAGCTCTACACCACATTCTATACTATATACCACTATAACCATATTCTATACTATGTACCACTATACACCTCTACACCATATTCTATACTATGTACCACTATACAGCTCTACACCATATTCTATACTATATACTACTATACACCATATTCTATACTATGTACCACTATACACCACATTCTAGACTATGTACCACTATACAGCTCTACATCATATTCCACTATACACCACATTCTATACTATGTACCACTACACCACATTCTATACTATGTACCACTATAAACCATATTCTATACTATGTACCTCTATACACCATATTCTATACAATGTACCACAATACACCATATTCTATACTATGTACCACTATACACCGTATTCCATACTATGTACCACTATACACCATATTTTATACTATGTACCTCTATACACCATATTCTATACTATGTACCATTATACACCATATTCTATACTATGTACCACAATACAGCTCTACACAAGATTCTATACTATGTACCACTATACAACACTACACCATATTCTATACTATGTACGACTATACAGCTCTACACCTTATACTATACCTATGTCCACTAAACAGCTCTACAACACATTCTATACCTATGTACCTCTAAACACCATATTCTATACTATATACCACTATACACCATATTATATACTATATAACACTATACACCATATTCTATACAATATACCACTATACAGCTTTATACCACATTCTATACTATGTGCCATTATACAGCTCTAAACCACATTCTATACTGTGTACCACTATACACCATATTCTATACTATGTACCACTATACAGCTCTACACCACATTCTATACTATGTACCACTACACACCATATTCTATGTACCACTATACACCACATTCTAGACTATGTACCATTATACACCATATTCTATACCATGTAACTCTATACACCATTTTCTATACTATGTAACTCTATACAAATTATTCTATACTATATACCACTATACACCATATTATATACTATATACCACTATACACCATATTCTATACTATATACCACTATACAGCTCTACCCCATTTTCTATACTATGTACCACTATACACCATTTTCTATACTATGAACCACTATACAGCTCTACACCACATTCTATACTATATACCACTATACACCATATTCTATACTATGTACCACTATACACCTCTACACCATATTCTATACTATGTCACCACTATACAGCTCTACACCATATTCTATACTATATACTACTATACACCATATTCTATACTATGTACCACTGTACACCACATTCTAGACTATGAACCACTATACACCATATTCTATACTATGTACTTCTATACACCATATTCTTTACTATATACCACAATACACCACATCCTATCCTATGTACCATTATACAGCTCTACACTACATTCTTTACGATGTACCACTATACACCATATTCTATACTATGTACCACTATACAGCTCTACACCACAATCTATACTATGTACCACTATACACCATATTCTATACTATGTACAACTGTACAGCTCTACACCACATTCTATACTAAGTACCACTATACAACATATTCTATACTATGTTAAACTATACAGATCTACAGCACATTCTATACTATGTACCACTATACACCATATTCTATACTATGTACCACTATACAGCTCTACACCACATTCTATATTATGTACCACTATACACCATATTCTACACTATGTACCACTATACACCACATTCTATACTATGTACCACTATACACCATATTCTATACTATGTACAACTGTACAGCTCTACACCACATTCTATACTATGTACCACTATACAACATATTCTATACTATGTTAAACTGTACAGCTCTACACCACATTCTATACTATGTACCACTATACACCATATTCTATAATATGTACCACTATACAGCTCTATACCACATTCTATATTATGTACCACTATACACCATATTCTATGTACCACTATACACTACATTCTAGACAATACCACTATACACCAAATTCTATACAATGTAGCTCTATACACCATATTCTATACTATGTACCTCTATACACCATATTCTATACTATATACCACTATACAGCTCTAGCCCATATTCTATACTATGTACCACTATACACCATTATCTATACTATGAAATACTATACAGCTCTACACCACATTCTATACTATATACCACTAAACACCTTATTCTATACTATGTACCAATATACACCTCTACACCGTATTCTATGCTATGTACCACTATACAGCTCTACACTATATTCTATACTATATACTACTATACACCACAATCTATACTATGTTCCACTATACACCATATCTATAGTATGTATCACTATACAGCTCTACACCACATTCTATACTATGTACCACTATACACCATATTCTACACTATGTACCACTCTACACCACATTCTATACTATGTACCACTATACACCATATTCTACACTATGTACCACTCTACACCACATTTTATACTATGTACCACTATACACCATATTCTATGTACCACTGTACACCACATTCTAGACTATGTACCACTATACACCATATTCTATACTATGTACCTTTATATACCATATTCTACACTATTTACCTCTATTCACTATATTCTATACTATATACCACTATTAACCATATTCTATACAATGTACCTCTATACACCATATTCTATACTATTTACCACTATACACCACATCCTATACTATGTACCATTATACAGCTCTACACCACATTCTTTACGATGTACCAGTATACACCATATTCTATACTATATTATACACCATATTGTATACTATGTACCACTTTACACCTCTACACCATATTCTAAACTATATACCACAATAGAGCTCTACACCATATTCTATACTATATACCACTATACACCATATTCTATACTATGTACCTCTATACAGCTTTATACCACATTCTTTACTATGTACCACTATACAACATATTCTGTACTATGTACCACTATACATCTCTACAGCACATTCTATACTATGTACCACTGCACACCATATTCTATGTACCACTATACACCACATTCTAGACTATGTACCATTATACACCATATTCTATACCATGTAACTCTATACTCTATACTATGTACATATACATTATACAGCTCTAAACCACATTCTATACTGTGTACCACTATACACCATATTCTATACTATGTACCACTATACAGCTCTACACCACATTCTATACTATGTACCACTATACAACATATTCTGTACTATGTACCACTATACATCTCTACACCACATTCTATACTATGTACCACTACACACCATATTCTATGTACCACTATACACCACATTCTAGACTATGTACCATTATACACCATATTCTATACCATGTAACTCTATACACCATTTTCTATACTATGTAACTCTATACAACATATTCTATACTATATACCACTATACACCATATTATATACCACTATACACCATATTCTATACTATATATCACTATACAGCTCTACCCCAATTTCTATACAATGTACCACTATACACCATTTTCTATACTATGAACCACTATACAGCTCTACACCACATTATATACTATATACCACTATACACCATATTCTATACTATGTACCACTATACACCTCTACACCATATTCTATACTATGTACCACTATACAGCTCTACACCATATTCTATACTATATACTACTATACACCATATTCTATACTATGTACCACTATACACCACATTCTAGACTATGTACCACTATACAGCTCTACATCATATTCCACTATACACCACATTCTATACTATGTACCACTACACCACATTCTATACTATGTACCACTATAAACCATATTCTATACTATGTACCTCTATACACCATATTCTATACAATGTACCACAATACACCATATTCTATACTATGTACCACTATACACCGTATTCCATACTATGTACCACTATACACCATATTTTATACTATGTACCTCTATACACCATATTCTATACTATGTACCATTATACACCATATTCTATACTATGTACCACAATACAGCTCTACACAAGATTCTATACTATGTACCACTATACAACACTACACCATATTCTATACTATGTACGACTATACAGCTCTACACCTTATACTATACTATGTACCACTACACACCATATTCTATGTACCACTATACACCACATTCTAGACTATGTACCATTATACACCATATTCTATACCATGTAACTCTATACACCATTTTCTATACTATGTACCTCTATACAACATATTCTATACTATATACCACTATACACCATATTATATACCACTATACACCATATTATATACTATATATCACTATACAGCTCTACCCCAATTTCTATACAATGTACCACTATACACCATTTTCTATACTATGAACCACTATACAGCTCTACACCACATTCTATACTATATACCACTATACACCATATTCTATACTATGTACCACTATACACCTCTACACCATATTCTATACTATGTACCACTATACAGCTCTACACCATATTCTATACTATATACTACTATACACCATATTCTATACTATGTACCACTATACACCACATTCTAGACTATGTACCACTATACAGCTCTACATCATATTCCACTATACACCACATTCTATACTATGTACCACTACACCACATTCTATACTATGTACCACTATAAACCATATTCTATACTATGTACCTCTATACACCATATTCTATACAATGTACCACAATACACCATATTCTATACTATGTACCACTATACACCGTATTCCATACTATGTACCACTATACACCATATTTTATACTATGTACCTCTATACACCATATTCTATACTATGTACCATTATACACCATATTCTATACTATGTACCACAATACAGCTCTACACAAGATTCTATACTATGTACCACTATACAACACTACACCATATTCTATACTATGTACGACTATACAGCTCTACACCTTATACTATACTATGTACCACTAAACACCTCTACAACACATTCTATACTATGTACCTCTAAACACCATATTCTATACTATATACCACTATACACCATATTATATACTATATAACACTATACACCATATTCTATACAATATACCACTATACAGCTTTATACCACATTCTATACTATGTGCCATTATACAGCTCTAAACCACATTCTATACTGTGTACCACTATACACCATATTCTATACTATGTACCACTATACAGCTCTACACCACATTCTATACTATGTACCACTACACACCATATTCTATGTACCACTATACACCACATTCTAGACTATGTACCATTATACACCATATTCTATACCATGTAACTCTATACACCATTTTCTATACTATGTAACTCTATACAAATTATTCTATACTATATACCACTATACACCATATTATATACTATATACCACTATACACCATATTCTATACTATATACCACTATACAGCTCTACCCCATTTTCTATACTATGTACCACTATACACCATTTTCTATACTATGAACCACTATACAGCTCTACACCACATTCTATACTATATACCACTATACACCATATTCTATACTATGTACCACTATACACCTCTACACCATATTCTATACTATGTACCACTATACAGCTCTACACCATATTCTATACTATATACTACTATACACCATATTCTATACTATGTACCACTGTACACCACATTCTAGACTATGAACCACTATACACCATATTCTATACTATGTACTTCTATACACCATATTCTTTACTATATACCACAATACACCACATCCTATCCTATGTACCATTATACAGCTCTACACTACATTCTTTACGATGTACCACTATACACCATATTCTATACTATGTACCACTATACAGCTCTACACCACAATCTATACTATGTACCACTATACACCATATTCTATACTATGTACAACTGTACAGCTCTACACCACATTCTATACTATGTACCACTATACAACATATTCTATACTATGTTAAACTATACAGATCTACAGCACATTCTATACTATGTACCACTATACACCATATTCTATACTATGTACCACTATACAGCTCTACACCACATTCTATATTATGTACCACTATACACCATATTCTACACTATGTACCACTATACACCACATTCTATACTATGTACCACTATACACCATATTCTATACTATGTACAACTGTACAGCTCTACACCACATTCTATACTATGTACCACTATACAACATATTCTATACTATGTTAAACTGTACAGCTCTACACCACATTCTATACTATGTACCACTATACACCATATTCTATACTATGTACAACTGTACAGCTCTACACCACATTCTATACTATGTACCACTATACAACATATTCTATACTATGTACCACTATACAGCTCTATACCACATTCTATATTATGTACCACTATACACCATATTCTATGTACCACTATACACTACATTCTAGACTATACCACTATACACCAAATTCTATACAATGTAGCTCTATACACCATATTCTATACTATGTACCTCTATACACCATATTCTATACTATATACCACTATACAGCTCTAGCCCATATTCTATACTATGTACCACTATGCACCATTTTCTATACTATGAAATACTATACAGCTCTACACCACATTCTATACTATATACCACTAAACACCTTATTCTATACTATGTACCAATATACACCTCTACACCGTATTCTATGCTATGTACCACTATACAGCTCTACACCATATTCTATACTATATACTACTATACACCACAATCTATACTATGTTCCACTATACACCATATCTATAGTATGTATCACTATACAGCTCTACACCACATTCTATACTATGTACCACTATACACCATATTCTACACTATGTACCACTCTACACCACATTCTATACTATGTACCACTATACACCATATTCTACACTATATACCACTCTACACCACATTTTATACTATGTACCACTATACACCATATTCTATGTACCACTGTACACCACATTCTAGACTATGTACCACTATACACCATATTCTATACTATGTACCTTTATATACCATATTCTACACTATTTACCTCTATTCACTATATTCTATACTATATACCACTATTAACCATACTCTATACAATGTACCACTATACACCATATTCTATAATATATACAACTATACAGCTCTACCCCATATTCTATACTATGTTCAACTATACACCATATTCTATACTATGAACCACTGTACAGCTCTACACCATATTCTATACTATTAACCCCTATACACCATATTCTATACTATGTACCACTATACACCTCTATACCATATTCTATACTATGTACCACTATACAGCTCTACACCATATTCTATTCTATATACTACTATACACCATATTCTATACTATGTACCACTATACACCACATTCTAGACTATGTAACACTATACACCATATTCTATACTATGTACCTCTATACACCATATTCTATACTATTTACCACTATACACCACATCCTATACTATGTACCATTATACAGCTCTACACCACATTCTTTACGATGTACCAGTATACACCATATTCTATACTATATACCACTATACACCATATTGTATACTATGTACCACTATACACCTCTACACCATATTCTATACTATATACCACAATAGAGCTCTACACCATATTCTATACTATATACCACTATACACCATATTCTATACTATGTACCACTATACAGCTGTATACCACATTCTATACTATGTACCACTATACAACATATTCTGTACTATGTACCACTATACATCTCTACACCACATTCTATACTATGTACCACTGCACACCATATTCTATGTACCACTATACACCACATTCTAGACTATATACCATTATACACCATATTCTATACCATGTAACTCTATACTCTATACTATGTACATATACATTATACAGCTCTAAACCACATTCTATACTGTGTACCACTATACACCACATTCTATACTATGTACCACTGCACACCATATTCTATGTACCACTATACACCACATTCTAGACTATATACCATTATACACCATATTCTATACCATGTAACTCTATACTCTATACTATGTACATATACATTATACAGCTCTAAACCACATTCTATACTGTGTACCACTATACACCATATTCTATACTATGTACCACTATACAGCTGTATACCACATTCTATACTATGTACCACTATACAACATATTCTGTACTATGTACCACTATACATCTCTACACCACATTCTATACTATGTACCACTGCACACCATATTCTATGTACCACTATACACCACATTCTAGACTATATACCATTATACACCATATTCTATACCATGTAACTCTATACTCTATACTATGTACATATACATTATACAGCTCTAAACCACATTCTATACTGTGTACCACTATACACCACATTCTATACTATGTACCTCTGCACACCATATTCTATGTACCACTATACACCACATTCTAGACTATATACCATTATACACCATATTCTATACCATGTAACTCTATACTCTATACTATGTACATATACATTATACAGCTCTAAACCACATTCTATACTGTGTACCACTATACACCATATTCTATACTATGTACCACTATACAGCTGTATACCACATTCTATACTATGTACCACTATACAACATATTCTGTACTATGTACCACTATACATCTCTACACCACATTCTATACTATGTACCACTGCACACCATATTCTATGTACCACTATACACCACATTCTAGACTATATACCATTATACACCATATTCTATACCATGTAACTCTATACTCTATACTATGTACATATACATTATACAGCTCTAAACCACATTCTATACTGTGTACCACTATACACCATATTCTATACTATGTACCACTATACAGCTCTACACCACATTCTATACTATGTACCACTATACAACATATTCTGTACTATGTACCACTATACATCTCTACACCACATTCTATACTATGTACCACTACAAACCATATTCTATGTACCACTATACACCACATTCTAGACTATGTACCATTATACACCATATTCTATACCATGTAACTCTATACACCATTTTCTATACTATGTACCTCTATACAACATATTCTATACTATATACCACTATACACCATATTATATACCACTATACACCATATTCTATACTATATATCACTATACAGCTCTACCCCAATTTCTATACTATGTACCACTATACACCATTTTCTATACTATGAACCACTATACAGCTCTACACCACATTCTATACTATATACCACTATACACCATATTCTATACTATGTACCACTATACACCTCTACACCATATTCTATACTATGTACCACTATACAGCTCTACACCATATTCTATACTATATACTACTATACACCATATTCTATACTATGTACCACTATACACCACATTCTAGACTATGTACCACTATACAGCTCTACATCATATTCCACTATACACCACATTCTATACTATGTACCACTACACCACATTCTATACTATGTACCACTATAAACCATATTCTATACTATGTACCTCTATACACCATATTCTATACAATGTACCACAATACACCATATTCTATACTATGTACCACTATACACAGTATTCCATACTATGTACCACTATACACCATATTTTATACTATGTACCTCTATACACCATATTCTATACTATGTACCATTATACACCATATTCTATACTATGTACCACAATACAGCTCTACGCAAGATTCTATACTATGTACCACTATACAACACTACACCATATTCTATACTATGTACGACTATACAGCTCTACACCTTATACTATACTATGTACCACTAAACAGCTCTACAACACATTCTATACTATGTACCTCTAAACACCATATTCTATACTATATACCACTATACACCTTATTATATACTATATAACACTATACACCATATTCTATACAATATACCACTATACAGTTTTATACCACATTCTATACTATGTGCCATTATACAGCTCTAAACCACATTCTATACTGTGTACCACTATACACCATATTCTATACTATGTACCACTATACAGCTCTACACCACATTCTATACTATGTACCACTATACAACATATTCTGTACTATGTACCACTATACAGCTCTACACCACATTCTATAGTATGTACCACTACACACCATATTCTATGTACCACTATACACCACATTCTAGACTATGTACCATTATACACCATATTCTATACCATGTAACTCTATACACCATTTTCTATACTATGTACCTCTATACAAATTATTCTATACTATATACCACTATACACCATATTCTATACTATATACCACTATACAGCTCAACCCCATTTTCTATACTATGTACCACTATACACCATTTTCTATACTATGAACCACTATACAGCTCTACACCACATTCTATACTATATACCACTATACACCATATTCTATACTATGTACCACTATACACCTCTACACCATATTCTATACTATGTACCACTATACAGCTCTACACCATATTCTATACTATATACTACTATACACCATATTCTATACTATGTACCACTGTACACCACATTCTAGACTATGAACCACTATACACCATATTCTATACTATGTACTTCTATACACCATATTCTTTACTATATACCACAATACACCACATCCTATCCTATGTACCATTATACAGCTCTACACTACATTCTTTACGATGTACCACTATACACCATATTCTATACTATGTACCACTATACAGCTCTACACCACATTCTATACTATGTACCACTATACACCATATTCTATACTATGTACAACTGTACAGCTCTACACCACATTCTATACTATGTACCACTATACAACATATTCTATACTATGTTAAACTATACAGATCTACAGCACATTCTATACTATGTACCACTATACACCATATTCTATACTATGTACCACTATACAGCTCTATACCACATTCTATATTATGTACCACTATACACCATATTCTACACTATGTACCACTATACACCACATTCTATACTATGTACCACTATACACCATATTCTATACTATGTACAACTGTACAGCTCTACACCACATTCTATACTATGTACCACTATACAACATATTCTATACTATGTTAAACTGTACAGCTCTACACCACATTCTATACTATGTACCACTATACACCATATTCTATACTATGTACAACTGTACAGCTCTACACCACATTCTATACTATGTACCACTATACAACATATTCTATACTATGTACCACTATACAGCTCTATACCACATTCTATATTATGTGCCACTATACACCATATTCTATGTACCACTATACACTACATTCTAGACTATACCACTATACACCAAATTCTATACAATGTAGCTCTATACACCATATTCTATACTATGTACCTCTGTACACCATATTCTATACTATATACCACTATACAGCTCTACACCTTATACTACACTATGTACCACTAAACAGCGCTACAACACATTCTATACTATGTACCTCTAAACACCATATTCTATACTATATACCACTATACACCATATTATATACTATATAACACTATACACCATATTCTATACAATATACCACTATACAGCTTTATACCACATTCTATACTATGTGCCATTATACAGCTCTAAACCACATTCTATACTGTGTAAAACTATACACCATATTCTATACTATGTACCACTATACAGCTCTACACCACATTCTATACTATGTACCACTATACAACATATTCTGTACTATGTACCACTATACAGCTCTACACCACATTCTATACTATGTACCACTACACACCATATTCTATGTACCACTATACACCACATTCTAGACTATGTACCATTATGCACCATATTCTATACCATGTAACTCTATACACCATTTTCTATACTCTGTACCTCTATACAAATTATTCTATACTATATACCACTATACACCATATTATATACTATATACCACTATACACCATATTCTATACTATATACCACTATACAGCTCTACCCCATTTTCTATACTATGTACCACTATACACCATTTTCTATACTATGAACCACTATACAGCTCTACACCACATTCTATACTATATACCACTATACACCATATTCTATACTATGTACCACTATACACCTCTACACCATATTCTATACTATGTACCACTATACAGCTCTACACCATATTCTATACTATATACTACTATACACCATATTCTGTACTATGTACCACTGTACACCACATTCTAGACTATGAACCACTATACACCATATTCTATACTATGTACTTCTATACACCATATTCTTTACTATATACCACAATACACCACATCCTATCCTATGTACCATTATACAGCTCTACACTACATTCTTTACGATGTACCACTATACACCATATTCTAAACTATGTACCACTATACAGCTCTACACCACATTCTATACTATGTACCACTATACAACATATTCTATACTATGTACAACTGTACAGCTCTACACCACATTCTATACTATGTACCACTATACAACATATTCTATACTATGTTAAACTATACAGGTCTACACCACATTCTATACTATGTACCACTATACACCATATTCTATACTATGTACAACTGTACAGCTCTACACCACATTCTATACTATGTACCACTATACAACATATTCTATACTATGTTAAACTATACAGCTCTACACCACATTTTATACTATGTACCACTATACACCATATTCTATACTATGTACCACTATACAGCTCTTTACCACATTCTATATTATGTACCACTGTACACCATATTCTACACTATGTACCACTATACACTACATTCTATACTATGTACCACTATACACCATATTCTATACTATGTACAACTGTACAGCTCTAAACCACATTCTATACTATGTACCACTATACAACATATTCTATACTATGTTAAACTGTACAGCTCTACACCACATTCTATACTATGTACCACTATACACCATATTCTATACTATGTACAACTGTACAGCTCTACACCACATTCTATACTATGTACCACTATACAACATATTCTATACTATGTTAAACTATACAGCTCTACACCACATTCTATACTATGTACCACTATACACCATATTCTATAATATGTACCACTATACAGCTCTATACCACATTCTATATTATGTACCACTATACACCATATTCTATGTACCACTATACACTACATTCTAGACTATACCACTATACACCAAATTCTATACAATGTAGCTCTATACACCATATTCTATACTATGTACCTCTATACACCATATTCTATACTATATACCACTATACAGCTCTAGCCCATATTCTATACTATGTACCACTATACACCATTTTCTATACTATGAAATACTATACAGCTCTACACCACATTCTATGCTATATACCACTAAACACCTTATTCTATACTATGTACCAATATACAACTCTACACCATATTCTATGCTATGTACCACTATACAGCTCTACACTATATTCTATACTATATACTACTATACACCACAATCTATACTATGTTCCACTATACACCATATCTATAGTATGTATCACTATACAGCTCTACACCACATTCTATACTATGTACCACTATACACCATATTCTACACTATGTACCACTCTACACCACATTCTATACTATGTACCACTATACACCATATTCTACACTATGTACCACTCTACACCACATTTTATACTATGTACCACTATACACCATATTCTATGTACCACTGTACACCACATTCTACACTATGTACCACTATACACCATATTCTATACTATGTACCTTTATATACCATATTCTACACTATTTACCTCTATTCACTATATTCTATACTATATACCACTATTAACCATACTCTATACAATGTACCACTATACACCATATTCTATAATATATACAACTATACAGCTCTACCCCATATTCTATACTATGTTCAACTATACACCATATTCTATACTATGAACCACTGTACAGCTCTACACCATATTCTATACTATTAACCCCTATACACCATATTCTATACTATGTACCACTATACACCTCTATACCATATTCTATACTATGTACCACTATACAGCTCTACACCATATTCTATTCTATATACTACTATACACCATATTCTATACTATGTACCACTATACACCACATTCTAGACTATGTAACACTATACACCATATTCTATACTATGTACCTCTATACACCATATTCTATACTATTTACCACTATACACCACATCCTATACTATGTACCATTATACAGCTCTACACCACATTCTTTACGATGTACCAGTATACACCATATTCTATACTATATACCACTATACACCATATTGTATACTATATACCACTTTACACCTCTACACCATATTCTATACTATATACCACAATAGAGCTCTACACCATATTCTATACTATATACCACTATACACCATATTCTATACTATGTATCTCTATACAGCTTTATACCACATTCTATACTATGTACCACTATACAACATATTCTGTACTATGTACCGCTATACATCTCTACACCACATTCTATACTATGTACCACTGCACACCATATTCTATGTACCACTATACACCACATTCTAGACTATGTACCATTATACACCATATTCTATACCATGTAACTCTATACTCTATACTATGTACATATACATTATACAGCTCTAAACCACATTCTATACTGTGTACCACTATACACCATATTCTATACTAGGTACCACTATACAGCTCTACACCACATTCTATACTATGTACCACTATACAACATATTCTGTACTATGTACCACTATACATCTCTACACCACATTCTATACTATGTACCACTACACACCATTTTCTATGTACCACTATACACCACATTCTAGACTATGTACCATTATACACCATATTCTATACCATGTAACTCTATACACCATTTTCTATACTATGTACCTCTATACAACATATTCTATACTATATACCACTATACACCATATTATATACCACTATACACCATATTCTATACTATATATCACTATACAGCTCTACCCCAATTTCTATACTATGTACCACTATACACCATTTTCTATACTATGAACCACTATACAGCTCTACACCACATTCTATACTATATACCACTATACACCATATTCTATACTATGTACCACTATACACCTCTACACCATATTCTATACTATGTACCACTATACAGCTCTACACCATATTCTATACTATATACTACTATACACCATATTCTATACTATGTACCACTATACACCACATTCTAGACTATGTACCACTATACAGCTCTACATCATATTCCACTATACACCACATTCTATACTATGTACCACTACACCACATTCTATACTATGTACCACTATAAACCATATTCTATACTATGTACCTCTATACAGCATATTCTATACAATGTACCACAATACACCATATTCTATACTATGTACCACTATACACCGTATTCCATACTATGTACCACTATACACCATATTTTATACTATGTACCTCTATACACCATTTTCTATACTATGTACCATTATACACCATATTCTATACTATGTACCACAATACAGCTCTACGCAAGATTCTATACTATGTACCACTATACAACACTACACCATATTCTATACTATGTACGACTATACAGCTCTACACCTTATACTATACTATGTACCACTAAACAGCTCTACAACACATTCTATACTATGTACCTCTAAACACCATATTCTATACTATATACCACTATACACCATATTATATACTATATAACACTAAACACCATATTCTATACAATATACCACTATACAGCTTTATACCACATTCTATACTATGTGCCATTATACAGCTCTAAACCACATTCTATACTGTGTACCACTATACACCATATTCTATACTATGTACCACTATACAGCTCTACACCACATTCTATACTATGTACCACTATACAACATATTCTGTACTATGTACCACTATACAGCTCTACACCACATTCTATACTATGTACCACTACACACCATATTCTATGTACCACTATACACCACATTCTAGACTATGTACCATTATACACCATATTCTATACCATGTAACTCTATACACCATTTTCTATACTATGTACCTCTATACAAATTATTCTATACTATATACCACTATACACCATATTATATACTATATACCACTATACACCATATTCTATACTATATACCACTATACAGCTCTACCCCATTTTCTATACTATGTACCACTATACACCATTTTCTATACTATGAACCACTATACAGCTCTACACCACATTCTATACTATATACCACTATACACCATATTCTATACTATGTACCACTATACACCTCTACACCATATTCTATACTATGTACCACTATACAGCTCTACACCACATTCTATACTATGTACCACTATACACCATATTCAATACTATGTACCACTATTCAGCTCTACACCACATTCTATACTATGTACCACTATACATCATATTCTATGTACCAATATACACCATATTCTAGACTAAGTAACACTATACACCATATTCTAGACTATGTACCACTTTACACCATTTTCTTTACTATATACCTCTATACACCACATTCTATACTATGTACTACTATACACCACATTCTATACTATGTACCACTAAATACCATATTCTATACTATGTGCCTCTATACACTATATTCTATACTATGTACCACCATACACCACATTCTATACTATGTTCCACTATACAGCTCTACACCATATTCTATACTATGTACCACTATACACCATATTCTATACTATGTACCACTAAACAGCTCTACACCCCATTCTAAACTATGGACCACAATACACCATATTCTACACTATGTACCACTATACACAACATTCTATACTATGTACAACTATACACCATATTCTATACTATGTTCCACTATACAGCTCTTAAGCACATTCTATACTATGTTCCACTATACACCATATTCTATACTATGTACCACTATACAGCTCTACACCACATTCTATACTATGTACGACTATACACCACATTCTATGTACCACTATACACCACATTCTAGACTATGTACCACTATACACCATATTCTATACTATGTACCTTTATACACCATATTCTATAGTATTTACCTCTATACACCATATTCTATACTATATACCACTATTAACCATATTCTATACAATGTACCACTATACACCATATTCTATAATATATACAACTATACAGCTCTACCCCATATTCTATACTATGTTCAACTATACACCATATTCTATACTATGAACCACTGTATAGCTCTACACCATATTCTATAATATTTACCACTATACACCATATTCTATACTATGTACCACTATTCACCTCTACACCATATTCTATGCTATGTACCACTATATAGCTCTATACCACATTCTATACTATATACAACTGTACAGCTCTGCACCATATTCTTTAGTATATACTACTTTAGACAACATTCTATACTAAGTACCACTATACAAAATATTCTATTCTATGTAGCACTATACACCACATTCTATACTATGTACCACTATACAGCTCTACACCATATTCTATACTATATACCACTATACACCATATTGTATACTATGTACCACTATACAGCTCTACACCATATTCTATACTATGTACCACTATACAGCTCTACACCATATTCTATACTATATAACACAATAGAGCTCTACACCATATTCTATACTATATACCACTATACACCATATTCTATACTATGTACCAGTATACAGCTTTATACCACATTCTATACTATGTACCATTATACAGCTCTAAACCACATTCTATACTGTGTACCTCTCTACACCATATTCTATACTATGTACCACTATACAGCTCTACACCACATTCTATACTATGTACCACTATACAACATATTCTGTACTATGTACCACTATACAGCTCTACACCACATTCTATACTATGTATCACTACACACCATATTCTATGTACCACTATACACCACATTCTAGACTATGTACCATTATACACCATATTCTATACCATGTAACTCTATACACCATTTTCTATACTATGTACCTCTATACAACATATTCTATACTATATACCACTATACACCATATTATATACTATATACCACTATACACCATATTCTATACTATATACCACTATACAGCTCTACCCCATTTTCTAACCTATGTACCACTATACACCATTTTCTATACTATGAACCACTATACAGCTCTACACCACATTCTATACTATATACCACTGTACACCATATTCTATACAATGTACCACTATACACCTCTACACCATATTCTATACTATGTACCACTATACAGCACTATACACCACATCCATATACTATGTACCATTATACAGCTCTACACCACATTCTTTACGATGTACCAGTATACACCATATTCTATACTATGTACCACTATACAGCTCT
Organism: Taudactylus pleione; assembly: GCA_031769625.1. Classification (NCBI taxonomy): domain Eukaryota; kingdom Metazoa; phylum Chordata; class Amphibia; order Anura; family Myobatrachidae; genus Taudactylus; species Taudactylus pleione. The sequence continues at coordinate 28,628 of JAUIMM010003561.1, forward strand.
AAACCACATTCCTATACTATGTACCACTATACACCATAGATCTACACTATGTACCAACTATACACCACATTCTATACTATGTACCACTATACACCATATTTCCTATACTATGTTCCACTATACAGCTCTTCACCAGATTCTATACTATGTTCCACTATACACCATATTCTATACTATGTACCACATAACAGCTCTACACCATATTCTGTACTATATACCACAATAGAGCTCTAGACCATATTCTATACTATATACCACTATATACCATATTCTATACTATGTACCACTATACAGCTTTATACCACATTCTATACTATGTACCATTATACAGCTCTAAACACACATTCTATACTATGTACCACTATACACACATATTCTATACTATGTACCACTATACAGCTCTACACCACATTCCATACTATGTAACACTAAACATACATATTCTAAACTATGTACCACTATACACCTCAACACCACATTCTATACTATGTACCACTATACAGCTCTACACCATATTCTATACTATATACTACTATACACCACATTCTATACTTTGTACCACTATACAGCTCTACACCACATTCTATACTATGTACCAAAATACACCATATTCTATTACTATGTAACACTATACAGCTCTAAACCATATTCCTATACTATGTACCACAATACATCTTTACAGCACATTCTATACTATGTACCATTATACAGCTCTACACCACATTCTATTACTATGTACCACTATATACCCACTTTCTATACTATGTAGAACTATACAGCTCTAAACCATATTCCTATACTATGTACCACATACATCTTTACACCACATTCTATACTATGTACCACTATACACCATATTCTATACTATGTACCCACTATACACCACATGCTAGACTATATACCACTATACACCATATTCCTATACTATGTACCACTATAACACCACATTCTATACTATGTACCATTATATTTTTTACACCGCAATCTATACTATGTACCACTATACACATCATATTCTATATACCACTATACACCATATTGTAGACAATGTAACACTATACACCATATTCTAGACTATGTACCACTATACACCATATTCTATAAAATGTACCTCTATATACCACATTCTATACTATGTACCTCTATACTCCACATTCTATACTATGTACCACTATACACCATATTCTATACTAGAATACATAGTATTCTAGTATAGAATATACATAGTATTCTATACTATGTACCACCATACACCACATTCTATACTATGTACCACAATACAGGCTCTACACCACATTCTATACTATTTACCACTATACACCATATTCCTATACTATGTACCACTATAAAGCTTTATATCACATTCAATACTATGTACCATTATACAGCTCTAAACCACATTCTATACTATGTACCACCAATACACCATATTCTATACTATGTACCACTATGCAGCTCTACACCATATTCAATACTATGTACCACTATACAACATATTCTATACTATGTAAAACTATACAGCTCTATACCACATTCTATACTATGTACCACTATGCACCATATTCTATACTATGTACCGATATACTCCTAATTCTATGTACCACTATACACCACATTCTAGACTATGTACCATAATACACCATATTCTATACTATGTAACTCTATACACCGTATTCTTATACTATGTACCTCTATACACCATATTCTATACTATATACCACTTTAAACCATATTTCTATACTATATACCACTATACAGCTCTACCCCATATTCTAAACTATGTACCACTATACACCATTTTCTATACTTTGAACCACTATACAGCTCTACACCACATTCTATACTATGTACCACTATACATCATATTCTATGTACCAATATACACCATATTCTAGACTAAGTAACACTATACACCATATTCTAGACTATGTACCACTTTACACACATTTCCTTTACTATATACCTCTATACACCACATTCTATTACTATGTACTACTATACACCCACATTCTATACTAATGTACCACTAAATACCATATTCTATACTATGAGCCTCTATACCACTATATTCTATACTATGTACCACCATACACCACATTCTATACTATGTTCCACTATACAGCTCTACACCACATTCTATACTATGTACCACCATACACCATATTCTATACTATGTACCACTATACAGCTCTACACCATATTCTGTACTATATACCACAAATAGAGCTCTATACCATATTCTATTACTATATACCACTATACACCATATTACTATACTATGTACCAACTATACAGCTTTATACCACATTCTATACTATGTAACCATTATACAGCTCTAAACCACATTCTATACTATGTACCACTATACACCATATTCTATACTTTGTACCACTAAACAGCTCTACACCCCATTCTAAACTATGGACCCACTATACACCATATTCTACACTATGTACCACTATACACAACATTCTATACTATGTACAACTATACACCATATTCTATACTATGTTCCACTTTACAGCTCTTAAGCACATTCTATACTATGTTCCAACTATACACCATATTCTATACTATGTACCACTATACAGCTCTACACCACATTCTATACTATGTACGACTAATACACCACATTCTATGTACCACTATACACCACATTCTAGACTATGTACCCACTATACACCTTATTCTATACTATGTACCTTTATACACCATATTCTATAGTATTTACCTCTATACACCATATTCTATACTATATACCACTATTAACCATATTCTATACAATGATACCACTATACACACCATTTTCTATAATATATACAAACTATACAGCTCTACCCCATATTCATATTACTATGTTTTAACTATACACCATATTCCTATACTATGAACCACTGTACAGCTCTACACCATATTCTATACTATTTACCACTATACACCATATTCCTATACAATGTACCACTATTCACCCTCTACACCATATTCTATGCTATGTACCACTATATAGCTCTATACCACACTTCTATAGTATATACTACTGTACAGCTCTGCACCATATTCTGTAGTATATACTACTTTAGACAACATTCTATACTAAGTACCACTATACAAAATATTCTATTCTATATAGCACTATACACCACATTCTATACTATGTAACACTATACAGCTCTACACCATATTCTATACTATATAACACAATAGAGCTCTACACCATATTCTATACTATATACCACTATACACCATATTCTATAACTATGTATCACTATACAGCTTTATACCACATTCTATACTATGTACCATTATACAGCTCTAAACCACATTTCTATACTGTGTACCACTCTAACACCATATTCTATACTATGTTACCACTATACAGCTCTACACCACATTCTATACTATGTACTCACTACACATCATATTCTATGTACCACTATATACCACATTCTAGACTATGTACCATTATACACCATATTCTATACCATGTAACTCTATACACCATTTTCTATACTATGTACCTCTATACAACATATTCCTATATACTATATACCACTATACACCATATTATATACTATATACCACTATACACCATATTCTATACTATATACCACTATACAGCTCTACCCCATTTTCTAACCTATGTACCACTATACACCATTTTCTATACTATGAACCACTATACAGCTCTACACCACAATTCTATACTATATACCACAATACACAATATTCTATACTATGTACCACTATACACCTCTACAACCATATTCTATACTATGTACCACTATACAGCTCTACACCATATTCTATACTATATACTAACTATACACCATATTCTATACTATGTACCACTATACACCACATTCTAGACTATGTACCACTATACACCATATTCTATACTATGTACCTCTATACACCATATTCTATACTATATACCACTATACACACCACATACTATACTATGTACCATTATACAGCTCTACACCACATTCTTTACGATTGTACTAGTATACACCATATTCTATATACTATGTACCACTATACAAGCTCTAAACCAACATTCTATACTATGTACCCACTATACACCATATTCTACACTATGTACCACTATACACCACATTCTATACTATGTACCACTATACACCATATTCTATACTATGTTCCACTTTACAGCTCTTCACCAGATTCTATACTATGTTCCACTATACACCATATTCTATACTATGTACCACTTAACAGCTCTACACCAAATTCTGTACTATATACCACAATAGAGCTCTAGACCATATTCTATACTATATACCACTATATACCATATTCCTATACTATGTACCACTATACAGCTTATATACCACATTCTATACTATGTACCATTATACAGCTCTAAACCACAATTCTATACTATGTACCACTATACACCATATTCTACACTATGTACCACTATACAGCTCTACACCACATTCCATACTATGTAACACTAAACTACATATTCAAAACTATGTACCACTATACACCTCTACACCACATTCTATACTATGTACCACTATACACCATATTCTATACTATGTACCACTATAAAGCTTTATACCACATTCTATACTATGTACCACTATACACCATATTCTATACTATGTAACACTATACACCACATTCTATACTATGTTCCATTATACAGCTCTACACCACATTCTATACTATGTATAACTATATACCACATTCTATACTATGTACCACTATACAGCTCTAAACCATATTCTATACTATGTACAACAATACATCTTTACACCACATTCTATACTATGTACCATTATAACACCATATTCTATACTATGTACCAACTATACACCACATGCTAGACTATGTACCACTATACACCATATTCTATACTATGTACCACTATACACCACAATCTATACTATGTACCATTATATTTTTTACACCGCAATCTATACTATGTACCACTATACATCATATTCTATGTACCACTATTCACCATATTGTAGACTATGTAACACTATACACCATATTCTAGACTATGTACCACTATACACCTTATTCTATAAAATGTACCTCTATATACCCACATTCTATACTATGTACCTCTATACTCCACATTCTATAATATGTACCACTATACACCATATTCTATACTACGTGGCCTCTATACACTATATTCTATACTATGTACCACCATACACCACATTCTATACAATGTACCACTATACAGCTCTACACCACATTCTATACTATGTACCACTATACACCATATTCTATACTATGTACCACTATAAATGCTTTATACCACATTCTATACTATGTACCATTATACAGCTCTAAACCACATTCTATACTATGTACCACAATACACCATATTCTATACTATGTACCCACTTTACAGCTTTACACCAACATTCAATACTATGTACCACTATACAACATATTCTATACTATGTAAAACTATACAGCTCTATACCACATTCTATACTAATGTACCACTATGCACCATATTCTATACTATGTACCACAATACAGCTCTACACCCACATTCTATACTATTTACAAATATACTCCTAATTCTATGTACCACTATACACCACATTCTAGACTATGTACCATAATACACCCATATTCTATACTATGTAACTCTATACACCATATTCTATACTATGTACCTCTATACACCATAATCTATACTATATACCACTTTACAACATATTCTATACTATATACTACTATACAGCTCTACCCCATGTTCTATACTATGTAACACTATACACCATTTTTCTATACTTTGAAACCACTATACAGCTCTACACCACATTCTATACTATATACCACTATAGACCATATTCTATACTATGTACCACAATACACAATATTCTATACTATGTAACCACTATACACCTCTACACCATATTCTATACTATGTACCACTATACAGCTCTACACCATATTCTATACTATATACTACTATACACCATATTCTATACTATGTACCACTATACACCACATTCTAGACTATGTACCACTATACACCATATTCTATACTATGTACCTCTATACACCATATTCTATACTATATACCACTATACACCACATACTATACTATGTACCATTATACAGCTCTACAACCACATTCTTTACGATGTACTAGTATACACAATATTCTATACTATGTACCACTATACAGCTCTAAACCACATTCTATACTATGTACCACTATACACCATATTCTACACTATGTACCACTATTACACCACATTCTATACTATGTACCACTATACACCATATTCTATACTATGTTCCACTTTACAGCTCTTCACCAGATTCTATACTATGTTTCCACTATACACCATATTCTATACTATGTACCACTTAACAGCTCTACACCAAATTCTGTACTATATACCACAATAGAGCTCTAGACCATATTCTATACTATATACCACTATATACCATATTCTATACTATGTACCACTATACAGCTTTATACCACATTCTATACTATGTACCATTATACAGCTCTTAAACCACATTCTATACTATGTACCACTATACACCATATTCTACACTATGTACCACTATACAGCTCTACACCACAATTCCATACTATGTAACACTAAACTACATATTCAAAACTATGTACCACTATACACCTCTACACCACAATTCTATACCATGTACCACTATACACCATATTCTATACTATGTACCACTATAAAGCTTTATACCACATTCTATACTATGTACCTACTATACACCATATTCTATACTATGTAACACTATACACCACATTCTATACTATGTTCCATTATACAGCTCTACACCACATTCTATACTATGTATAACTATATACCACATTCAATACTATGTACCACTATACAGCTCTAAACCATATTCTATACTATGTACCACAATACATCTTTACACCACATTCTATACTATGTACCATTATACACCATATATTCTATACTATGTACCACTATACACCCACATGCTAGACTATGTCCCACTATACACCATATTCTATACTATGTACCACTATACACCACATTCTATACTATGTACCATTATATTTTTTACAACCGCAATCTATACTATGTACCCACTATACATCATATTCTATGTACCACTATTCACCATATTGTAGACTATGTAACACTATACACCATATTCTAGACTATGTACCACTATACACCTTATTCTATAAAATGTACCTCTATATACACACATTCTATACTATGTACCTCTATACTCCACATTCTATAATATGTACCACTATACACCATATTCTATACTACGTGCCTCTATACACTATATTTCTATACTATGTACCACCATACACCACATTCTATACAATGTACCACTATACAGCTCTACACCACATTCTATACTATGTACCACTATACACCATATTCTATACTATGTACCAACTATAAAGCTTTATACCACATTCTATACTATGTACCATTATACAGCTCTAAACCACATTCTATACTATGTACCACAATACACCATATTCTATACTATGTACCACTTTACAGCTTTTCACACCACATTCAATACTATGTACCACTATACAACATATTCTATACTATGTAAAAACTATACAGCTCTATACCACATTCTATACTATGTACCACTATGCACCATATTCTATACTATGTACCACAATACAGCTCTACACCACATTCTATACTATTTACAAATATACTCCTAATTCTATGTACCACTAAACACCACATTCTAGACTATGTACCATAATACACCATATTCTATACTTTGTAACTCTATATCACCATATTCTATACTATGTACCTCTATACACCATATTCTATACTATATAACCACTTTACAACATATTCTATACTATATACTACTATACAGCTCTACCCCATGTTCTATACTATGTAACACTATACACCATTTTCTATACTTTGAACCACTATACAGCTCTACACCACCATTCTATACTATATACCACTATAGACCATATTCTATACTATGTACCACTATACACCTCTACACCATATTCTATACTATGTACCACTATACAGCTCTACACCATATTCTATACTATATACTACTATAGACCACATTTTATACTATGTACCTCTATCCACCATATTCTATACTATGTAACACTATACATCATATTCTATACTATGTACCATTATACAGCTCTACATCACATTCTATACTATGTACCACTATATACCACATTCTATACTATGTACCACTATACAGCTCTAAACCATATTTTATACCATGTACCACTATACAGCTCTACACCACATTGTATACTATGTACCACTATACACCATATTTCTATACTATGTTACCACTATACACCACATTCTAGACTTTGTACCACTATACACCATATTCTATACTATGTACCTCTATACACCATTTTCAATACTATGAACCACTATACAGCTCTACACCACATTCTATACTATATACCACTATACACCATATTCTATACTATGTACCACTATACACCTCTACACCATATTCCTATACTATGTACCACTATACAGCTCTACACCATATTCTATACTATATACTACTATACACCATATTCTATACTATGTACCACTATACACCACATTCTAGACTATGTACCACTATACACCATATTCTATACTATGTACCTCTATATACACCATATTCTATACTATATACCACTATACACCACATCCTATACTATGTACCATTATACAGCTCTACACCACATTTCTTTACAATGTACCAGTATACACCATATTCTATACTATGTACCACTATACAGCTCTAAACCACATTCTATAATATGTACCACTATACACCATATTCTACACTATGTACCACTATACACCACATTCTATACTATGTACCACTATACACCATATTCTATTACTATGTTCCACTATACAGCTCTTCACCAGATTATATACTATGTTCCACTATACACCATATTCTATACTATATACCACAATAGAGCTCTAGACCATATTCTATACTATATACCACTATATAACATATTCTATACTATGTACCACTATACAGCTTTATACCACATTCTATACTATGTACCATTATACAGCTCTAAAACCACATTCTATACTATGTACCACTATACACCATATTCTATACTATGTACCACTATACAGCTCTACACCACATTCCATACTATGTAACACTAAACTACATATTCTAAACTATGTACCACTATACAACCTCTACACCACATTCTATACTATGTACCACTATACAGCTCTACACCATATTCTATACTATATACTACTATACACCACATTCTATACTATGTACCAACTATACAGCTCTACACCACATTCTATACTATGTACCACTATACACCATATTCTATACTATGTACCACTATAAAGCTTTATACCACATTCTATACTATGTACCACTATACACCATATTCTATACTATGTAACACTATACACCACATTCTATACTATGTACCATTATACAGCTCTATACCACATTCTATACTATGTACCACTATATACCACATTCGTATACTATGTACTACTATACAGCTCTAAACCTTATTCTATACTTTGTACTGCAATACATCTTTACGCCACATTCTATACTATGTACCACTATACACCCTATTCTATACTATGTACCACTATACACCACATGCTAGACTATGTACCACTATACACCACATTCTATACTATGTACCACTATACACCACATTCTATACTATGTACCATTATATTTTTTACACCGCAATCTATACTATGTACCACTATACATCATATTCTATGGTACCACTATACACCATATTGTAGACTATGTAACACTATACACCATATTCTAGACTATGTACCACTATACACCATATTCTATAAAATGTCCCTCTATATACCACATTCTATATACTATGTACCTCTATACTCCACATTCTATACTATGTACCACTATACACCATATTCTATACTACGTGCCTCTATACACTATATTCTATACTATGTACCCACCATACACCACATTCTATACTATGTACCACAATACAGCTCTACACCACATTCTATACTATGTACCACGATACAACCATATTCTATACTATGTACCACTATAAAGCTTTATACCACATTCTATACTATGTACCATTATACAGCTCTAAACCACATTCTATACTATGTACCACAATACAACATATTCTAAACTATGTACCAACTATACAAGCTCTACACCATATTCAATACTATGTACCACTATACAACATATTCTATACTATGTAAAACTATACAGCTCTATACCACATTCTATACTATGTACCACTATGCACCATATTCTATACTATGTACCGATATACTCCTAATTCTATGTACCACTATACACCACATTCTAGACTATGTACCATAATACACCATATTCTATACTATGTAACTCTATACACCATATTCTATACTATGTACCTCTATACACCATATTCTATACTATATATCACTTTAACACCATATTCTATACTATATACCACTATACAGCTCTACCCCATATTCTATACTATGTACCACTATACACCATTTTCTATACTTTTGAACCACTATACAGCTCTACACCACATTCTATACTATATACTACTAATAGACCACATTTTATTACTATGTGCCTCTATCCACCATATTCTATACTATGTAACACTATACACCATATTCTATATTATGTACCATTATACAGCTCTACACACACATTCTATACTATGTACCCACTATATACCACATTCTATACTATGTACCACTATACAGCTCTAAACCATATTCTATACCATGTACCACTATACAGCTCTACACCACATTGTATACTATGTACCACTATACACCATATTCTATACTATTTACCACTATACCACCACATTTCTAGACTATGTACCACTATACACCATATTCTATACTATGTACCTCTATACACCATATTCTATACTATATACCACTATACACCACATCCTATACTATGTACCATTATACAGCTCTACACCACATTCAACACTATGTACCACTATACACCTCTCACCATATTCTATCACTATATACTACTATAACACCACATTCTATACTATGTAAAACTATACACCACATTCTAAACATATGTACCATTATACAGCGCTACACCATATTCTATACTATGTACCACTATATACCACATTCTATACTATGTACCACTATACAGCTCTAAACCATATTCTATACTATTTCCACTATACAAGCTCTACACAACATTCTATACCTATGTACCACTATACACCATATTCTATACTATGTACCACTGTACACCACATTCTAGACTATGTACCACTATACACCATATTCTATACTATGTACCTCTATTACACCTATATTCTATACTATATACCACTATACACCACATCCTATACTATGTACCATTATACAGCTCTACACCACATTCTATACTATGTACCACTATCACACCATATTCTATACTATGTACCACTATACAGCACTACACCACATTCTATACTATGTACCCACTGTACACCATTTTCTACACTATGTACCACTATACACCACATTCTATACTATGTACAACTATACACCATATTCTATACTATGTACCACTATACAGCTCTACACCACATTCTATACTATGTACGACTATACACCACATTCTATGTACCACTATACACAACATTCTAGACTATGTACCACTATACACGATATTTTATACTATGTACCTTTATACACCATATTCTATGCTATTTACCTCTATAACACCATATTCTATACTATATACCACTACTAACCATATTCTATACAATGTACCACTATACACCATATTCTATAATATATACAACTATAACAGATCCACCCCATATTCTATACTATGTACCACTATACACCATATTATTTACTATATACAACTATACAGATCTACCCCATATTCTATACTATGTAACCACTATACACAATATTCTATATTATGAACCACTATACAGCTCTACACACCATATTCTATACTATTTAAAACTATACACCATATTCTATACTATATAACACTATCCACCTCTACACCATATTCTATGCTATGTACCACTATACAGCTCTGTACCACATACTATACTATGTACAACTGTATAGCTCTACACTATATTCTATACTATATACTACTATAGACCACATTCTATACTAAGTAACAATATACACCATATTCTATACTATGCAGCACTATACACCACATTCTATACTATGTAACACTATACAGCTCTACACCACATTCTATACTATGTACCACTATACACCATATTCTATACTATGTACCACTTTACAGCTCTACACCATATTCTGTACTATATACCACAATAGAGCTCTATAACATATTCTATACTATATACCACTATACACCATATTCTATACTATGTACCACTATACAGCTTTATACCACATTCTATACTATGTACCATTATACAGCTCTAAACCACATTCTATACTATGTACCACTATACACCATATGCTATACTATGTACTACTAAACAGCTCTACACCACTTTCTAAACTATGTACCACTATACACCATATTATACACTATGTACCACTATACACCACATTCTATACTATGTACAACTATACACCATATTCTATACTATGTTCCACTATACAGCTCTTCACCACATTCTATACTATGTTCCACTATACACCATATTCTATACTATGTACCACTATACAGCTCTACACCACATTCTATACTATGTACGACTATACACCACATTCTATGTACCACTATACACCACATTCTAGACTATGTACCACAATACACCATATTCTATACTATGTACCTTTATACACCATATTCTATACTATTTTCCTCTATACACCATATTCTATACTATATACCACTACTAGCCATATTCTATACAATGTACCACTATGCACCATATTCTATACTATATACAATTATACAGATCTACCCCGTATTCTATACTATGTACCAATATACACCATATTCTATATTAGGAACCACTATACAGCTCTACACCATATTCAATACTATTTAAAACTATACACCATATTCTATACTATATACCACTATACACCTCTACACCATATTCTATGCTATGTACCATTATACAGCTCTGTACCACATAGTATACTATGTACAACTGTACAGCTCTACACTATATTATATACTATATACTACTATAGACCACATTCTATACTAAGTACCAATATACAACATATTCTATACTATGTAGCACTAAACACCACATTCTATACTATGTAACACTATACAGCTCTACACCACATTCTATACTATGTACCACTATACACCATTTTCTATACCATGTACCACTATTCAGCTCTACACCACATTCTATACTATGTACCACTATACACCACATTCTATACTATGTACCACCATACACCACATTCTATACTATGTACCACTAAATACCATATTCTATACTATGTGCCTCTATACACTATATTCTATACTATGTACCACCATACACCACATTCTATACTATGTTCCACTATACTGCTCTACACCACATTCTATGCTTTGTACCACTATACAGCTCTATACCACATTCTATACTATATACAACTGTACAGCTCTGAACCATATTCTTTACTATATACTACTATAGACAACATTCTATACTAAGTAACACTATACACCACATTCTATACTATGTTCCACTATACAGCTCTACACCATATTCTATACTATATACCACTATACACCATATTCTATACAATGTACCACTATACACCATATTCTATAATATATACAACTATACAGCTCTACCCCATATTCTATACTATGTTCAACTCTACACCATATTCTATACTATTTACGACTATACACCATATTCTATACTATGTACCACTATTCACCTCTACACCATATTCTATGCTATGTACCACTATACAGCTCTATACCACATTCTATACTATATACAACTGTACAGCTCTGCACCATATTCTTTACTATATACTACTATAGACAACATTCAATACTAAGTACCACTATACACCACATTCTATACTATGTTCCACTATACAGCTCTACAACATATTCTATACTATATACCACTATACACCACATTCTATACTATGTACCACTATACAGCTCTACACCATATTCTATACTATGTACCACAATACAGCTCTACACCATATTCTATACTATATACCACAATAGAGATTTATACCATATTCTATACTATATACCACTATACACCATATTCTATACTATGTACCACTATACAGCTTTATACCACATTCTATACTATGTACCATTATACAGCTCTAAACCACATTCTATACTGTGTACCACTATACACCATATTCTATACTATGAACCACTATACAATTCTACACCACATTCTATACTATGTACCACTACACACCATATTCTATATACCACTATACACTACATTCTAGACTATGTACCATTATACACCATATTCTATACTATGTAACTCTATACACCATTTTCTATACTATGTGCCTCTATACACCATATTCTATACTATATACAACTATATAGCTCTACCCCATTTTCTATACTATGTTCCACTATACACCATTTTCTATACTATGAACCACTATACAGCTCTACACCACATTCTATAATATATACCACTATACACCATATTGTATACTATGTACCACTATACACCTTTACACCATATTCTATACTATGTACCACTATACAGCTCTACTCCATATTCTATACTATATACTACTATACACTATATTCTATACTATGTACCACTATACACCACATTCTAGAATATGTACCACTATACACCATATTCTTTACTATGTACCTCTATACACCATATTCTATACTATATACCACTATACACCACATCCTATACTATGTACCATTATACAGCTCTACACCACATTCTTTACGATGTACCACTAAACACCATATTCTATACTATGTACCACTAGAGGCACAAAGTATAGAATATTGTTTATAGTGGCACATAGTATAGAATGTGGTGTATAGTGGTACATAGTATATAATATTGTGTATAGAGGTACATAGTATAGAATATGGTATATAGAGGTACATTGTCTAGAATATGGTGTATAGTGTTACATAGTCTAGAATATGGTGTATAGTGGTACATAGAATATGAAGTATAGCAGTACATAGTATAGAATGTGGTGTAGAGCTGAATAGTGGTACATAGTATAGAATATGGTGTATAGTGGTACATAGTATAGAATGTGGTGGAGAGCTGTATAGTGGTACAAAGTATAGAATGTGGTGTATAGTGCTACATAGTATAGAATATGGTGTATAGAGGTACTTATTATAGAATGTGGTCTTTAGTAGTATATAGTATAGAATGTGGTGTAGAGCTGTATAGTGGTACATAGTATAGAATATGGTGTATAGTGGTACATAGTATAGAATATGGTGAAGAGCTGTATAGTGGAACATTGTATAGAAAATGGTGTATAGTGGTACATAGTATATAATGTGGTGTATAGTGGTACATAGTTTAGAATATGGTGTATAGTGTTATATAGTATAGAATGTGGTGTAGAGCTGTACAGTGGTACATAGTATAGAATATGGTGTATAGTGGTACATAGTATAGAATATGGTGTAGAGCTGTATAGTGGTACATAGTATAGAATATGGTGTAGTGCTGTATAGTGGTACATAGTATTGAATTTGGTGTAGAGCTGTATTGTGGTACATAGTATAGAATATGGTGTATAGAGGTACATAGTATAGAATATGGTGTATAATGGTTCATAGTATGGAATACGGTGTATAGTGGTACATAGTATAGAATATGGTGTATTATGGTAAATAGTATAGAATATGGTGTATAGAGGTACATAGTATAGAATGTGGTGTAGAGCTGTATAGTGGTACATAGTATAGAATGTGGTGTACAGTGGTACATAGTATAGAATATGGTGTATAGTGTTAAATAGTATAGAATGTGGTGTAGAGCTGTATAGTGGAACATAGTATAGATTGTGGTGTATAGTGTTATATAGTATAGATTATGGTGTATGGTGGTACATAGTATAGAATGTGGTGTATAGTAGTATATAGTATAGAATATGGTGTAGAGATGTATAGTGGCACATAGTATAGAATATGGTGTAGTGTTGTATATTGGTTACATAGTATAGAGTATGGTGTAGAGCTGTATTGTGGTACATAGAATAGAATTTGGTGTATAGTGGTACATAGTATAGAATATGGTGTATAGAGTACATAGTATAGAATATGGTGTATAGTGGTACATAGTATTTAATACGGTGTATAGTGGTACATAGTATAGAAAGTGGTGTATAGTGGTACATAGTATAGAATTTGGTGTAGAGCTGCATAGTGGTACATAGTATAGAATATGGTGTATAGAGGTACATAGTATAGAATATGGTGTAGAGCTGTATAGTGGTAAATAGTATAGAATATGTTGTATAGTGGTACATAGTATAGATTGTGGTGTAAAGCGGTATAATGGTACATAGTATAGAATGTGGTGTATAGTGGTACATAGAATAGAATATGGTGCATAGTGGTACTTAGCATAGAATATGTTGTATAGAGGTACATAGTATAGAATATGGTGTATAGTGGTACATAGTATGGAATAAGGTGTATAATGGTCCATAGTATAGAATATGGTGTATTGTGGTACATAGTATAGAATATGGTGTATAGTGGTACATGGTATAGAATGTGGTGTAGAGCTGTATAGTGGTACATAGAATCAATTGTGGTGTAGAGCTGTATAGTGGTACATAGTATAGAAAATGGTGTATAGAGGTACATAGTATAGAATGTGGTGTAGAGCTGAATAGTGGTAAATAGTATAGAATATTTTGTATAGTGGTACATAGTATAGATTGTGGTGTAAAGCTGTATAATGGTACATAGTCTAGCATGTGGTGTATAGTGGTACATAGTGGTACATAGAATAGAATGTTGTGTAGTGGTACATAGAATAGAATGTGGTGTATTGTGGAATATGGTGTAGAGCTGTATAGTGGTACATAGTATAGAATGTGGTGTATAGTAGTGCATAGTATAGAATACGGTGTAGAGCTGTATAGAGGTACATAGTATAGAATGTGGTGTTTAGTGGTACATAGCATAGAATGTGTTGTAGTGCTATATAGTGGTACATAGTGTAGAATATGGTGTATAGTGGTACATAGTATAGAATATGGTGTAGAGCTGTATAGTGGTACATAGTATAGAATATGGTGTAGAGCTGTATTGTGGTACACAGTACAGAATATGGTGTATAGAGGTACATAGTATAGAATATGTTGTATAATGGTTCATAGTACGGAATACGGTGTATAGTGGTACATAGTATAGAATATGGTGTATTATGGTACATAGTATAGAATATGGTGTATAGAGGTACATAGTATAGAATATGGTGTATAGTGGTATATTTTATAGAATGTGGTGTATAGTGGTACATAGTATAGAATTTGGTGTAGATCTGTATAGTGGTACATAGCATTGAATATGGTGTATAGTGGAACATAGTATAGAATGAGGTTTAGAGCTGTATAATGGTACATAGTATAGAATATGGTGTATAGAGGTACATAGTATAGAATATGGTGTATAGTGGTATATAGTATAGAATATGTTGTGAACAATATAGTGGTACATAGTATAGAATATGGTGTATAGTGGTACATAGTATAGAATGTGGTGTAGAGCTGTATAGTGGTACATAGTAAAGAATGTGGTGTATGGTGGTACATAGTATAGAATATAGTGTATAGAGGCACATAGTATAGAATATGGTGTATAGTGGTACATAGTATAGAATGTGGAGTATAGTTGTACACAGTATAGAATGTGGAGTATAGAGGTACATAGTATAGAATATGGTATAGTGGAACATAGTCTAGCATGTGGTGTATAGTGGTACATAGCATAGAATATGGTGTATTGTGGTACATAGTATAGAATGTGGTGTAGAGATGTATAGTGGCACATAGTATAGAATATGGTTTAGAGCTGTATAGTGGTACATAGTATAGAATGTGGTATATAGTGGTACATAGTATAGGATGTGGTGTAGAGCTGTATAATGGTACATAGTATAGAATGTGGTGTATAGTGTTACATAGTATAGAATATGGTGTATAGTGGTACATAGTTTAGAATGTGGTGTATAGTAGTATATAGTATAGAATATGGTGTAGAGCAGTATAGTGGTACATGGTATAGAATATGGTGTAGAGGTGTATAGTGGTACATAGTTTAGAATATGTAGTATAGTGTTACATAGTATGGAATGTGGTGTAGAGCAGTATAGTGGTACATAGTATAGAATATGGTGTATATAGGTACATAGTATAGAATGTGGTATAAAGCTGTATAGTGGTACATAGTATAGAATATGTTGTATAGTGGTATATAGTATAGAATATGGTATTGAGCTCTATTGTGGTATATAGTACAGAATATGGTGTAGAGCTGTTTAGTGGTACATAGTATAGAATATGGTGTATAGTGGTACATAGTATAGAATGTGGTGTATAGTGGTACATAGTGTAGAATATGGTGTATAGTGGTACATAGTATAGAATGTGGTGTAGAGCTGTATAGTGGTACATAGTATAGAATATGGTGTATAGTGGTATATAGTATAGAATATGGTATTGAGCTCGATTGTGGTGTATAGTACAGAATATGGTGTAGAGCTGTTAAGTGGTACATAGTATAGAATATGGTGTATAGTGGTACATAGTATAGAATGTGGTGTATAGTGGTACATAGTGTAGAATATGGTGTATAGTGGTACATAGTAAAGAATGTGGTGTAGAGCTGTATAATGGCACATAGTATAGGATGTGGTGTATAGTGGTATATAGTATAGAATATGGTGTATAGAGGTACATAGTATTCAATATGGTGTATAGAAGTATATAGTATAGAATATGGTGTAGAGCTGTAAATTGGTACATAGTAGAGAATATGGTGTAGAGGTGTATAGTGGTACATAGTATAGAATATGGTGTATAGTGGTATATACTATAGAATGTGGTGTAGAGCTGTATAGAGGTTCATAGTATAGAAAATGGTGTATAGTGGTCCATAGTATAGAAAATTTGGTAGAGCTGTATAGTGGTATATAGTATAGAATATGGTGTATAGTGGTATATAGTATATAATATGGTGTATAGTGGTATATAGTATAGAATATGGTGTATAGAGGTATATAGTATAGACAATGGTGTATAGAGTAACATGGTATAGAATATGCTGTGTAATGGTACATAGTCTAGAATGTGGTGTATAGTGGTACATAGAATATGGTGTGTAGTGGTACATAGTATAGAATGTGGTGTAGAGCTGTATAGTGGTATATAGTATAGAAAATGGTGTATACAGGTATATAGTATAGAATATGGTGTATAGTGCTACATAGTCTAGAATGTGGTGTATAGTGGTACATAGTATAGAATATGGTGTATAGTGGTATATAGAACAGAATGTGGTGTAGAGCTGTATAGTGGTTCATAGTATAGAAAATGGTGTATAGTGGTACATAGTAAAGAATATGGGGTAGAGCTGTATAGTGTTATATAGTATAGAATATGGTGTATAGTGGTATATAGTATAGAATATGGCATATAATGGTATATAGTATAGAATATGGTGTATAGAGGTCCATAGTATAGAATATGGTGTATAGAGCTACATAGTATAGAATATGGTATATAGTGGTACATAGTATAGAATGTGGTTTAGAGCTGTATAATGGTACACAGTATAGAATGTGGTGTATATTGGTATAAAGTATAGAATATGGTATAGAGCTCTATTGTGGTATATAGTATAGAATATGTTGTAGAGCTATATAGTGGTACATAGTATAGAATATGGAGTATAGTGGTACATAGTATAGAATGTGGTGTAGAGCTGTATAGTGGTACATAGTAAAGAATGTGGTGTATGTTGGTACATAGTATAGAATATAGTGTATAGAGGCACATAGTATAGAATATAGTGTATAGTGGTACATAGTATAGAATGTGGAGTATAGTGGTACATAGTATAGAATGTGGTGTATAGAGGTACATAGTTAAGAATATGGTGTATAGTGGTACATAGTCTATAATATGGTGAATAGTGTTACATAGTCTAGAATATGGTGTATAGTGGTACATAGAATATAATGTATAGTGGTAAATAGTATAGATTGTGGTGTAAAGCTGTATAATGGTACAAAGTATAGAATGTGGTGTATAGTGGTACATAGTATAGAATATGGTGTATAGTACATAGTATAGAATATGGTGTATAGTGGTACATAGTCCAGCATGTGGTGTATAGTGGTACATAGTATAGAATATGGTGTATAGTGGTACATAGTATAGAATGTGGTGTAGAGGTGTATAGTGGTACATAGTATAGAATATGGTTTAGAGCTGTATAGTGGTACATAGTATAGAATGTGGTGTATAGTGTTACATAGTATAGAATATGGTGTATAGTAGTATATAGTACAGAATATGGTGTAGGGCTGTATAGTGCTACATAGTATAGAATATGGTGTAGAGGTGTATAGTGGTACATAGTATAGAATATGTAGTATAGTGTTACATAGTATGGAATGTGGTGTAGAGCTGTATAGTGGTACATAGTATAGACTATGGTGTATAGTGGTACATAGTATAGAATGTGGTTTAGAGCTGTATAATGGTACATAGTATAGAATGTGGTATAAAGCTTAATAGTGGTACATAGTACAGAATATGGTGTACAGTGGTATATAGTATAGAATATGGTATAGAGCTCTATTGTGGTATATAGTACAGAATATGGTGTAGAGCTGTTAAGTGGTACATAGTATAGAATATAGTGAATAGTGGAACATAGTATTGAATCTGGTGAAGAGGTGTATAGTGGAACATAGTATAGAATATGGTGTATAGTGGTACATAGTATAGAATGTGATGTATAGTGGTACACAGTGTAGAATATGGTGTATAGTGGTACATAGTATAGAATGTGGTGTAGAGCTGTATAGTGGTACATAGTATAGAATATGGTGTATAGTGGTATATAGTATAGAATATGGTATAGAGCTCTATTGTGGTATATAGTATAGAATATGTTGTAGTGCTATATAGTGGTACATAGTATAGAATATGGTGTATGGTGGTATACAGTATAGAATGTGGTGTAGAGCTGTATAGTGGTACATAGTAAAGAATGTGGTGTATGGTGGTATATAGTATAGAATATAGTATACAGAGGCACATAGTATAGAATATGGTGTATAGTGGTACATAGTCTAGAATGTGGTGTATAGTGGTACATAGAATGTGGTGTATAGTCGTACATAGTATAGAATGTGGTGTAGAGCTGTATAGTGGTACATAGTATAGAATATGGTGTATAGTTGTACATAGTATAGAATGTGGTGTATAGTGGTACATAGTGTAGAAAATGGTGTATAGTGGTACATAGTATAGAATGTGGTGTAGAGCTGTATAGTGGTACATAGTATAGAATATGGTGTATAGTGGTACATAGTATAGAATGTGGTGTAGAGCTGTATAATTTTACATAGAATAGGAAGTGGTGTATAGTGGTATATAGTATAGAATATGGTGTATAAAGGTACATAGTATAGAATATGGTGTATAGTGGTACATAGTATAGAATGTGGTGTAGAGCTGTATAGTGGTACATAGTATAGAATATGGGGCATAGCGGTACATAGTATAGAATGTGGTATAGAGCTGTATAGTTTTACATAGTATAGAATATGTTGTATAGTGGTACATATTATTGAATGTGGTGTAAAGCTGTATAGTGGTACATAGTATAGAATATGGTGCATTGTGGTACATAGTATAGAATGTGGTTTAGAGCTGTATAAT
Source organism: Taudactylus pleione (assembly GCA_031769625.1). Lineage (NCBI taxonomy): Eukaryota > Metazoa > Chordata > Amphibia > Anura > Myobatrachidae > Taudactylus > Taudactylus pleione. The sequence goes on from JAUIMM010003561.1 coordinate 50,524, forward strand.
GGTACATAGTATAGAATGTGGTATAAAGCTTTATAGTGGTACATAGTATAGAATATGGTGTATAGTGGTACATAGTATAGAATGTGGTGTAGAGCTGTATAGTGGTACATAGTATAGAATGTGGTGCATGGTGGTACATAGTATAGAATATAGTGTATAGAGGCACATTGTATAGAATATGGTGTATAGTGGTACATAGTATAGAATGTGGAGTATAGAGGTACATAGTATAGAATGTGGTCAATAGAGGTACATAGTATAGAATATGGTGTATAGTGGTACATAGTCTAGAATATGGTGAATAGTGTTACATAGTCTACAATATGGTGTATAGTGGTACATAGAATATGATGTATAGTGATACATAGTATAGATTGCGGTGTAAACTATATACTGGTACATAGTATAGAATGTGGTGTATAGTGGTACATAGTATAGAATATTGTGTATAGTGGTACATAGTCTAGCATGTGGTGTATAGTGGTACATAGTATAGAATATGGTGTATAGTGGTACATAGTACAGAATGTGGTTTAGAGATGTATTGTGGTACATAGTATAGAATATGGTTTAGAGCTGTATAGTGGTACATAGTATATAATGTGGTATATAGTGGTACATAGTATAGAATGTGGTGTAGAGCTGTATAATGGTACATAGTATAGAATGTGGTGTATAGTGTTACATAGTATAGAATATGGTGTATAGTGGTACATAGTATAGAATGTGTTGTATAGTAGTATATAGTATATAATATGTTGTAGAGCTGTATAGTGGTACATAGTATAGAATGTGGTGTAGAGGTGTATAGTGGTACATAGTATAGAATATGTAGTATAGTGTTACATAGAATGGAATGTGGTGTAGAGCTGCATAGTGGTACATAGTATAGAATATGGTGAATAGTGGTACATAGTATAGAATGTTGTTTAGAGCTGTATAGTGGTACATAGTATAGAATATGGTGTATACTGGTACATCGTAAAGAATGTGGTGTAGAGCTGTATAATGGTACATAGTATAGGATGTGGTGTATAGTGGTATATAGTATAGAATATGGTGTATAGAGGTACATAGTATAGAATATGGTGTATAGTGGTACATAGTCTAGAATGTGGTGTATAGTGGTATATAGTATAGAATATGGTGTATAGTAGTATATAGTATAGAATATGGTGTAGAGCTGTATAGTGGTACATAGTATAGAATATGGTGTAGAGGTGTATAGTGGTACATAGTATAGAATATGGTGTATAGTGGTATATAGTATAGAATGTGGTGTAGAGCTGTATAGTGGTTCATAGTATAGAAAATGGTGTATAGTGGTACATAGTATAAAAAATGGGGTAGAGCTGTATAGTGGTATATAGTATAGAATATGGTGTATAGTGGTATATAGTATATAATATGGTGTATAGTGGTATATAGTATAGAATATGTTGTATAGAGGTACGTAGTATAGAAAATGGTGTATAGAGTTACATGGTATAGAATATGGTGTATAATGGTACATAGTCTAGAATGTGGTGTATAGTGGTACATAGAATATGGTGTGTAGTGGTACATAGTATAGAATGTGGTGTTGAGCTGTATAGTGGTACATAGTACAGAATATGTTGTATTGTGGTACATAGTATAGAATGTGGTGTAGATCTGTATAGTGGTATATAGTATAGAATATCGTGTATAGTGGTACACAGTATAGAATGTGGTTTAGAGCTGTATAATGGTACATAGTATAGAATGTGGTATAAAGCTGTATAGTGGTACATAGTATAGAATATGGTGTATAGTGGTATATAGTAAAGAATATGGTGTAGAGCTCTATTGTGGTATATAGTATAGAATATGGTGTAGAGCTGTATTGTGGTACATAGTATAGAATATGGTGTAGAGCTGTATAGTGGTACATAGTATACAATATGGTGTATAGTGGTATATAGTATAGAATATGGTGTAGAGCTGTATAGTGGTACATAGTATAGAGTGTGGTGTATAGTGCTACATAGAATAGAATATTTTGTATATTGGTACTTAGTATAGAATGATGTCTATAGTAGTACATAGTAAAGAATAAGGTGCAGAGCTGTACAGTTGTATATAGTATAGAATGTGGTATAGAGCTGTATAGTTGTACATAGCATAGAATATGGTGTAGAGGTGAATAGTGGTACAAAGTATAGAATATGGTGTATAGTGGTAAATAGTATAGAATATGGTGTAGAACTGTACAGTGGTTCATAGTATAGAATATGGTGTATAGTGGTACATTGTATAGAATATGGTTAATAGTGGTATATAGTATAGAATATAGTGAATAGAGGTAAATAGTGTAGAATATGGTGTATAAAGGTACATAGTATAGAATATGGTGTATAGTGGTACATAGTCTAGAATGTGGTGTACAGTGGTACATAGAATATGGTGCATAGTGGTACATAGTATAAAATGTGGTGAAGAGCTGTATAGCGTAACATAGTATAGAATATGGTGTATAGTGGTACACAGTATAGAATGTGGTGTAGAGTGGTACATAGTGTAGAATATGGTGTATAGTGGTACATAGTATAGAATGTGGTGTAGAGCTGTATTGTGGTACATACTATAGAATATGGTGTATAGTGGAACACAGTATAGATTGAGGTGTATAGTAGTATATAGTATAGAATATGGTGTAGAGCTGAATAGTGGTACATAGTATAGAATATGGTGTAGAGGTGTATATTGGTACATAGTATAGAATGTGGTGTATAGTGGTACATAGAATATGGTGTGTAGTGGTACATAGTATAGAATGTGGTGTAGAGCTGTATAGTGGTATATAGTATAGAAAATGGTGTATACAGGTATATAGTATAGAATATGGTGTATAGTGCTACATAGTCTAGAATGTGGTGTATAGTGGTACATAGTATAGAATATGGTGTATAGTGGTATATAGAACAGAATGTGGTGTAGAGCTGTATAGTGGTTCATAGTATAGAAAATGGTGTATAGTGGTACATAGTAAAGAATATGGGGTAGAGCTGTATAGTGTTATATAGTATAGAATATGGTGTATAGTGGTATATAGTATAGAATATGGCATATAATGGTATATAGTATAGAATATGGTGTATAGAGGTCCATAGTATAGAATATGGTGTATAGAGCTACATAGTATAGAATATGGTATATAGTGGTACATAGTATAGAATGTGGTTTAGAGCTGTATAATGGTACACAGTATAGAATGTGGTGTATATTGGTATAAAGTATAGAATATGGTATAGAGCTCTATTGTGGTATATAGTATAGAATATGTTGTAGAGCTATATAGTGGTACATAGTATAGAATATGGAGTATAGTGGTACATAGTATAGAATGTGGTGTAGAGCTGTATAGTGGTACATAGTAAAGAATGTGGTGTATGTTGGTACATAGTATAGAATATAGTGTATAGAGGCACATAGTATAGAATATAGTGTATAGTGGTACATAGTATAGAATGTGGAGTATAGTGGTACATAGTATAGAATGTGGTGTATAGAGGTACATAGTTAAGAATATGGTGTATAGTGGTACATAGTCTATAATATGGTGAATAGTGTTACATAGTCTAGAATATGGTGTATAGTGGTACATAGAATATAATGTATAGTGGTAAATAGTATAGATTGTGGTGTAAAGCTGTATAATGGTACAAAGTATAGAATGTGGTGTATAGTGGTACATAGTATAGAATATGGTGTATAGTACATAGTATAGAATATGGTGTATAGTGGTACATAGTCCAGCATGTGGTGTATAGTGGTACATAGTATAGAATATGGTGTATAGTGGTACATAGTATAGAATGTGGTGTAGAGGTGTATAGTGGTACATAGTATAGAATATGGTTTAGAGCTGTATAGTGGTACATAGTATAGAATGTGGTGTATAGTGTTACATAGTATAGAATATGGTGTATAGTAGTATATAGTACAGAATATGGTGTAGGGCTGTATAGTGCTACATAGTATAGAATATGGTGTAGAGGTGTATCTTGGTACATAGTATAGAATATGTAGTATAGTGTTACATAGTATGGAATGTGGTGTAGAGCTGTATAGTGGTACATAGTATAGACTATGGTGTATAGTGGTACATAGTATAGAATGTGGTTTAGAGCTGTATAATGGTACATAGTATAGAGTGTGGTATAAAGCTTAATAGTGGTACATAGTACAGAATATGGTGTACAGTGGTATATAGTATAGAATATGGTATAGAGCTCTATTGTGGTATATAGTACAGAATATGGTGTAGAGCTGTTAAGTGGTACATAGTATAGAATATAGTGAATAGTGGAACATAGTATAGAATCTGGTGAAGAGGTGTATAGTGGAACATAGTATAGAATATGGTGTATAGTGGTACATAGTATAGAATGTGATGTATAGTGGTACACAGTGTAGAATATGGTGTATAGTGGTACATAGTATAGAATGTGGTGTAGAGCTGTATAGTGGTACATAGTATAGAATATGGTGTATAGTGGTATATAGTATAGAATATGGTATAGAGCTCTATTGTGGTATATAGTATAGAATATGTTGTAGTGCTATATAGTGGTACATAGTATAGAATATGGTGTATGGTGGTATACAGTATAGAATGTGGTGTAGAGCTGTATAGTGGTACATAGTAAAGAATGTGGTGTATGGTGGTATATAGTATAGAATATAGTATACAGAGGCACATAGTATAGAATATGGTGTATAGTGGTACATAGTCTAGAATGTGGTGTATAGTGGTACATAGAATGTGGTGTATAGTCGTACATAGTATAGAATGTGGTGTAGAGCTGTATAGTGGTACATAGTATAGAATATGGTGTATAGTTGTACATAGTATAGAATGTGGTGTATAGTGGTACATAGTGTAGAAAATGGTGTATAGTGGTACATAGTATAGAATGTGGTGTAGAGCTGTATAGTGGTACATAGTATAGAATATGGTGTATAGTGGTACATAGTATAGAATGTGGTGTAGAGCTGTATAATTTTACATAGAATAGGAAGTGGTGTATAGTGGTATATAGTATAGAATATGGTGTATAAAGGTACATAGTATAGAATATGGTGTATAGTGGTACATAGTATAGAATGTGGTGTAGAGCTGTATAGTGGTACATAGTATAGAATATGGTGCATAGTGGTACATAGTATAGAATGTGGTATAGAGCTGTATAGTTTTACATAGTATAGAATATGTTGTATAGTGGTACATATTATTGAATGTGGTGTAAAGCTGTATAGTGGTACATAGTATAGAATATGGTGCATTGTGGTACATAGTATAGAATGTGGTTTAGAGCTGTATAATGGTACATAGTATAGAATGTGGTATAAAGCTTTATAGTGGTACATAGTATAGAATATGGTGTATAGTGGTACATAGTATAGAATGTGGTGTAGAGCTGTATAGTGGTACATAGTATAGAATGTGGTGCATGGTGGTACATAGTATAGAATATAGTGTATAGAGGCACATTGTATAGAATATGGTGTATAGTGGTACATAGTATAGAATGTGGAGTATAGAGGTACATAGTATAGAATGTGGTCAATAGAGGTACATAGTATAGAATATGGTGTATAGTGGTACATAGTCTAGAATTTGGTGAATAGTGTTACATAGTCTACAATATGGTGTATAGTGGTACATAGAATATGATGTATAGTGATACATAGTATAGATTGCGGTGTAAACTATATACTGGTACATAGTATAGAATGTGGTGTATAGTGGTACATAGTATAGAATATGGTGTATAGTGGTACATAGTCTAGCATGTGGTGTATAGTGGTACATAGTATAGAATATGGTGTATAGTGGTACATAGTATAGAATGTGGTTTAGAGATGTATTGTGGTACATAGTATAGAATATGGTTTAGAGCTGTATAGTGGTACATAGTATATAATGTGGTATATAGTGGTACATAGTATAGAATGTGGTGTAGAGCTGTATAATGGTACATAGTATAGAATGTGGTGTATAGTGTTACATAGTATAGAATATGGTGTATAGTGGTACATAGTATAGAATGTGTTGTATAGTAGTATATAGTATATAATATGTTGTAGAGCTGTATAGTGGTACATAGTATAGAATGTGGTGTAGAGGTGTATAGTGGTACATAGTATAGAATATGTAGTATAGTGTTACATAGAATGGAATGTGGTGTAGAGCTGCATAGTGGTACATAGTATAGAATATGGTGAATAGTGGTACATAGTATAGAATGTTGTTTAGAGCTGTATAGTGGTACATAGTATAGAATATGGTGTATACTGGTACATCGTAAAGAATGTGGTGTAGAGCTGTATAATGGTACATAGTATAGGATGTGGTGTATAGTGGTATATAGTATAGAATATGGTGTATAGAGGTACATAGTATAGAATATGGTGTATAGTGGTACATAGTCTAGAATGTGGTGTATAGTGGTATATAGTATAGAATATGGTGTATAGTAGTATATAGTATAGAATATGGTGTAGAGCTGTATAGTGGTACATAGTATAGAATATGGTGTAGAGGTGTATAGTGGTACATAGTATAGAATATGGTGTATAGTGGTATATAGTATAGAATGTGGTGTAGAGCTGTATAGTGGTTCATAGTATAGAAAATGGTGTATAGTGGTACATAGTATAAAAAATGGGGTAGAGCTGTATAGTGGTATATAGTATAGAATATGGTGTATAGTGGTATATAGTATATAATATGGTGTATAGTGGTATATAGTATAGAATATGTTGTATAGAGGTACGTAGTATAGAAAATGGTGTATAGAGTTACATGGTATAGAATATGGTGTATAATGGTACATAGTCTAGAATGTGGTGTATAGTGGTACATAGAATATGGTGTGTAGTGGTACATAGTATAGAATGTTGTGTTGAGCTGTATAGTGGTACATAGTACAGAATATGTTGTATTGTGGTACATAGTATAGAATGTGGTGTAGATCTGTATAGTGGTATATAGTATAGAATATCGTGTATAGTGGTACACAGTATAGAATGTGGTTTAGAGCTGTATAATGGTACATAGTATAGAATGTGGTATAAAGCTGTATAGTGGTACATAGTATAGAATATGGTGTATAGTGGTATATAGTATAGAATATGGTGTAGAGCTCTATTGTGGTATATAGTATAGAATATGGTGTAGAGCTGTATTGTGGTACATAGTATAGAATATGGTGTAGAGCTGTATAGTGGTACATAGTATACAATATGGTGTATAGTGGTATATAGTATAGAATATGGTGTAGAGCTGTATAGTGGTACATAGTATAGAGTGTGGTGTATAGTGCTACATAGAATAGAATATTTTGTATAGTGGTACTTAGTATAGAATGATGTCTATAGTAGTACATAGTAAAGAATAAGGTGCAGAGCTGTACAGTTGTATATAGTATAGAATGTGGTATAGAGCTGTATAGTTGTACATAGCATAGAATATGGTGTAGAGGTGAATAGTGGTACAAAGTATAGAATATGGTGTATAGTGGTAAATAGTATAGAATATGGTGTAGAACTGTACAGTGGTTCATAGTATAGAATATGGTGTATAGTGGTACATTGTATAGAATATGGTTAATAGTGGTATATAGTATAGAATATAGTGAATAGAGGTAAATAGTGTAGAATATGGTGTATAAAGGTACATAGTATAGAATATGGTGTATAGTGGTACATAGTCTAGAATGTGGTGTACAGTGGTACATAGAATATGGTGCATAGTGGTACATAGTATAAAATGTGGTGAAGAGCTGTATAGCGTAACATAGTATAGAATATGGTGTATAGTGGTACACAGTATAGAATGTGGTGTAGAGTGGTACATAGTGTAGAATATGGTGTATAGTGGTACATAGTATAGAATGTGCTGTAGAGCTGTATAGTGGTACATACTATAGAATATGGTGTATAGTGGAACACAGTATAGATTGAGGTGTATAGTAGTATATAGTATAGAATATGGTGTAGAGCTGAATAGTGGTACATAGTATAGAATATGGTGTAGAGGTGTATATTGGTACATAGTATAGAATATTGTGTATAGTGGTATATAGTATAGAATGTGGTGTAGAGCTCTATAGTATTTCATAGTATAGAAAATGGTGTATAGTGGTACATAGTATAGAATATGGGCTAGAGCTGTATAGTGGAATATAGTATAGAATATGGTGTATAGTGGTATAGAGTATAGAATATGGTGTATAGAGGTACATAGTATAGAATACAGTGTATAGAGCTACATAGTATAGAATTTGGTGTATAGTGGTATAGTCTAGAATGTGGTGTATAGAGGTACATAATATAGAATGTGGTGTAGAGCTGTATAGTGGTACATAGTATAGAATATGGTGTATAGTGGTACATAGTATAGAATGTGGTGTAGAGCTGTATAGTTTAACATAGTATAGAATATGTTGTTTAGTGGTACATAGTATAGAATGTGGTGTAGAGCTGTACAGTTGTACATAGTATAGAATATGGTGTATAGTGGTACATAGTATAGAATGTGGTGTAGAGCTGTATAGTATTTCATAGTATAGAATGTGGTATATAGTGGTACATAGTATAGAATGTGGTGTAGAGCTGTATAATGGTACATAGTGTAGAATGTGGTGTATAGTGTTACATAGTATAGAAAGTGGTGTATAGTGGTACATAGTATAGAATGTGGTGTATAGTAGTATATAGTATAGAATGTGGTATAAAGCTGTATAGTGGTACATAGTATAGAATATGGTGTATAGTGGTATATAGTATAGAATATGGTGTAGAGCTCTATTGTGGTATATAGTATAGAATATGGTGTAGAGCTGTATTGTGGTACATAGTATAGAATATGGTGTAGAGCTGTATAGTGGTACATAGTATACAATATGGTGTATAGTGGTATATAGTATAGAATATGGTGTAGAGCTGTATAGTGGTACATAGTATAGAGTGTGGTGTATAGTGCTACATAGAATAGAATATTTTGTATAGTGGTACTTAGTATAGAATGATGTCTATAGTAGTACATAGTAAAGAATAAGGTGCAGAGCTGTACAGTTGTATATAGTATAGAATGTGGTATAGAGCTGTATAGTGGTACATAGCATAGAATATGGTGTAGAGGTGAATAGTGGTACAAAGTATAGAATATGGTGTATAGTGGTAAATAGTATAGAATATGGTGTAGAACTGTACAGTGGTTCATAGTATAGAATATGGTGTATAGTGGTACATTGTATAGAATATGGTTAATAGTGGTATATAGTATAGAATATAGTGAATAGAGGTAAATAGTGTAGAATATGGTGTATAAAGGTACATAGTATAGAATATGGTGTATAGTGGTACATAGTCTAGAATGTGGTGTACAGTGGTACATAGAATATGGTGCATAGTGGTACATAGTATAAAATGTGGTGAAGAGCTGTATAGCATAACATAGTATAGAATATGGTGTATAGTGGTACACAGTATAGAATGTGGTGTAGAGTGGTACATAGTGTAGAATATGGTGTATAGTGGTACATAGTATAGAATGTGCTGTAGAGCTGTATAGTGGTACATACTATAGAATATGGTGTATAGTGGAACACAGTATAGATTGAGGTGTATAGTAGTTAATAGTATAGAATATGGTGTAGAGCTGAATAGTGGTACATAGTATAGAATATGGTGTAGAGGTGTATATTGGTACATAGTATAGAATATGGTGTATAGTGGTATATAGTATAGAATGTGGTGTAGAGCTGTATAGTATTTCATAGTATAGAAAATGGTGTATAGTGGTACATAGTATAGAATATGGGCTAGAGCTGTATAGTGGAATATAGTATAGAATATGGTGTATAGTGGTATATAGTATAGAATATGGTGTATAGAGGTACATAGTATAGAATACGGTGTATAGAGCTACATAGTATAGAATTTGGTGTATAGTGGTATAGTCTAGAATGTGGTGTATAGAGGTACATAATATAGAATGTGGTGTAGAGCTGTATAGTGGTACATAGTATAGAATATGGTGTATAGTGGTACATAGTATAGAATGTGGTGTAGAGCTGTATAGTTTAACATAGTATAGAATATGTTGTTTAGTGGTACATAGTATAGAATGTGGTGTAGAGCTGTACAGTTGTACATAGTATAGAATATGGTGTATAGTGGTACATAGTATAGAATGTGGTGTAGAGCTGTATAGTAGTTCATAGTATAGAATGTGGTATATAGTGGTACATAGTATAGAATGTGGTGTAGAGCTGTATAATGGTACATAGTGTAGAATGTGGTGTATAGTGTTACATAGTATAGAAAGTGGTGTATAGTGGTACATAGTATAGAATGTGGTGTATAGTAGTATATAGTATAGAATATGGTGTAGAGGTGTATAGTGGAACATAGTATAGAATCTGGTGAAGAGCTGTATAGTGGAACATAGTATAGAATATGGTGTATAGTGGTACTTAGTATAGAATGTGGTGTATAGTGGTACATAGTGTAGAATATGGTGTAGAGTGGTACATAGTATAGAATGTGGTGTAGAGCTGTATAGTGGTACATAGTATAGAATATGGTGTAGAGTGGTACATCATAAAGAATGTAGTTTAGAGCTGTTTAATGGTACATATGATAGGATGTGGTGTATAGTGGTATATTGTATAGAACATGGTGTATAGAGGTACATAGTATAGAATATAGTGTATAGTGGTTCATAGTCTAGAATGTGGTGTATAGTGGTACATAGTATAGAATATGGTGAATAGTAGTATATAGTATAGAATATGGTGTAGAGCTGTATAGTGGTACATAGTATAGAATATGGTGTAGAGGTGTATAGTGGTACATAGTATAGAATATGGTGTATAGTGGTATATAGTATAGAATGTGGTGTAGAGCTGTATAGTTGTTCATAGTATAGAAAATGGTGTATAGTGGTACATAGCATTGAAAATGGGGTAGAGCTGTATAGTGGTATATAGTATAGAATATGGTGTATAGTGGTATATAGTATATAATATGGTGTATAGTGGTATATAGTATAGAATATGGTGTATAGAGGTACATAGTATAGAAAATGGTGTATAGAGTTACATAGTATAGAATATGGTGTATAATGGTACATAGTCTACAATGTGGTGTATAGTGGTACATAGAATATGGTGTGTAATGGTACAAAGTAAAGAATGTGGTGTAGAGCTGTATAGTGGTATATAGTATAGAATATGGTGTATAGAGGTACATAGTATAGAATATGGTGTATAGTGGTACATAGTCTAGAATGTGTTGTATAGTGGTACATAGTATAGAATATGGTGTATAGTGGTATATAGTATAGAATATGGTGTAGAGCTGTATAGTGGTTCATAGTATAGAAAATGGTGTACAGTGGTACATAGTATAGAATATGGTGTAGAGCTGTATAGTGGTATATAGTATAGAATATTGTGTATAGTAGTATATAGTATAGAATATGGTGTATAGTGGTATATAGTATAGAATATGGTGTATAGAGGTACATAGTATAGCATATGGTGTATAGAGTTACATAGTTTAGAATATGGTGTATTATGGTACATAGTCTAGAATGTGGTGGTAAGTGGTACATCGAATATGGAGTATATCAGTACATAGTATAGAATGTGGTGTAGAGCTGTATTGTGGTACATAGTATAGAATATGGTGTATAGTGGTACATAGTATAGAATGTGGTTTAGAGCTGTATAATGGTACATAGTATAGAATGTGGTATAAAGCTGTATAGTGGTACATAGTATAGAATATGGTGTATAGTGGTATATAGTATTGAATATGGTATAGAGCTCTATTGTGGTATATAGTATAGAATATGTTGTAGAGCTATATAGTGGTACATAGTATAGAATATGGTGTATGGTGGTATATAGTATAGAATGTGGTGTAGAGCTGTATAGTGGTACATAGTAAAGAATGTGGTGTATGGTGGTACATAGTATAGAATATAGTGTATAGAGACACATAGTATAGAATATGTTGTATAGTGGTACATAGTATAGAATGTGGAGTATAGTGGTACATAGTATAGAATGTGGTGTATAGAGGTACATAGTAAAGAATATGGTGTATAGTGTTACATAGTCTAGAATATGGTGTATAATGGTACATAGAATATGATGTATAGTGGTACATAGTATAGATTGTGATGTAAAGCTGTATAATGGTACATAGTATAGAATGTGGTGTATAGTGGTACATATTCTAGCATGTGGTGTATAGTAGTACATAGTATAGAATATGTAGTATAGTGTTACATAGTATGGAATGTGGTGTAGAGCTGTATAGTGGTACTAGTATAGAATATGGTGTAAAATGGTACATAGTATAGAATGTGGTTTAGAGCTGTATAATGGTACATAGTATAGAATGTGGTATAAAGCTGTATAGTGGTACATAGTATAGAATGTGGTGTATAGTAGTATATAGTATAGAATATGGTATAGAGCTCTATTGTGGTATATAGTACAGAATATGGTGTAGTGCTGTTAAGTGGTACATAGTATAGAATATGGTGTATAGTGGAACATAGTATAGAATCTGGTGAAGAGTTGTATAGTGGAACATAGTATAGAATATGGTGTATAGTGGTACATAGTATAGAATGTGGTGTATAGTGGTACATAGTGTAGAATATGGTGTATTGTGGTACATAGTATAGAATGTGGTGTAGAGCTGTATATTGGTACATAGTATAGAATATGGTGTATAGTGGTACATCGTAAAGAATGTGGTGTAGGGATGTATAATGGTACATAGTATAGAAAATGGTGTATAGTGGTACATAGTATAGAAAATGGTGTATAGTAGTATATAGTATAGAATATGGTGTAGAGCTGTATATTGGCACATAGTATAGAACATGGTGTAGAGGTGTATAGTGGTACATAGTTTAGAATATGGTGATTATTGGTATATAGTATAGAATGTGGTGTAGAGCTGTATAGTGGTTCATAGTAAAGAAAATGGTGTATAGTGGTACATAGTATAGAAAATGGGGTAGAGCTGTATAGTGGTATATAGTATAGAATATGGTGTATAGTGGTATATAGTATAGAATATGGTGTGTAGTGGTACATAGTATTGAATGTGGTGTAGTGCAGTATAGTGGTATATAGTATAGAATATGGTGTATAGAGGTACATAGTATAGAATATGGTGTATAGTGGTACATAGTCTAGAATGTGGTGTATAGTTGTACATAGTATAGAATATGGTGTATAGTTGTATATAGTATAGAATGTGGTGTAGAGCTGTATAGTGGTTCATAGTATAGAAAATGGTGTATAGTGGTACATAGTATAGAATATGGGGTAGAGCTGTATAGTGGTATATAGTATAGAATATGGTGTATAGTTGTATATAGTATAGAATATGGTGTATAGTGGTATATAGTATAGAATATGGTGTATAGAGGTACATAGTTTAGATTATGGTGTATAGAGTTACATAGTATAGAATATGGTGTATAATGGTACATAGTCTAGAATGTGGTGGTAAGTGGTACATAGAATATGGAGGGTATCGGTACATAGTATAGAATGTGGTGTAGAACTGTATAGTGGTACATACTATAGAATATGGTGTATAGTGGTATATAGTATAGAATGTGGTTTAGAGCTGTATAATGGTACATAGTATAGAATGTGGTATAAAGCTGTATAGTGGTACATAGTATAGAATATGGTGTATAGTGGTATATAGTATAGAATATAGTATAGAGCTCTATTGTGGTATATAGTATAAAATATGTTGTAGAGCTATATAGTGGTACATTGTATAGAATATGGTGTATAGTGGTACATAGTATAGAATGTGATGTAGAGCTGTATAGTGGTACATAGTGAAGATTGTGGTGTATGGTGGTAAATAGTATAGAATATAGTGTATAGAGGCACATAGTATAGAATATGGTGTATAGTGGTACATAGTATAGAATGTGGAGTATAGTGGTACATAGTATAGAATGTGGTGTATAGAGGTACATAGTCTAGAACATGGTGTATAGTGTTACATAGTCTAGAATATTGTGTATAGTGGTACATAGAATATGATGCATAGTGGTACATAGTATAGTTTGTGGTGTAATGCTGTATAATGGTACATAGTATAGAATGTGGTGTATAGTGGTACATAGTATAGAATATGGTGTATAGTACATAGTATAGAATATGGTGTATAGTGGTACATAGTCTAGATTGTGGTGTATAGTGGTACATAATATAGAATATGGTGTATAGTGGTACATAGTATAGAATGTGGTGTAGAGATGTATAGTGGTACATAGTATAGAATATGGTTTAGAGCTGTATCGTGGTACATAGTATAGAATGTGGTATATAGTGGTACATAGTATAGAATGTGGTGTAGAGCGGTATAATTGTACATAGTATAGAATGTGGTGTATAGTGTTACATAGTATAGAATATGGTTTAGAGCTGTATAGTGGTAGATAGTATAGAATGTGGTATATAGTGGTACATAGTATAGAATGCGGTGTAGAGCTGTATAATGGTAAATAGTACAGAATGTGGTGTATAGTGTTACATAGTATAGAATATGGTGTATAGTGTTACACAGTAAAGAATGTGGTGTATATTAGTATATAGTATAGAATATAGTGTATAGCTGTATAGTGGTACATAGTATAGAATGTGGTTTAGAGCTGTATAATGGTACATAGTATAGAATGTGGTATAAAGCTGTATAGTGGTACATAGTATAGAATATGGTGTATAGTGGTATATAGTATAGAATATGGTATAGAGCTCTATTGTGGTATATAGTACAGAATATGGTGTAGAGCTGTCAATTGGTCATAGTATAGAATATGGTGTATAGTGGAACATAGTATAGAATCTGGTGAAGAGCTGTATAGTGGAACATAGTATAGAATATGGTGTATAGTGGTACATAGTATAGAATGTGGTGTATAGTGGTACATAGTGTATAATATGGTGTATAGTGGTACATAGTATAGAATGTAGTGTAGAGCTGTATAGTGGTACATAGTATAGAATATGTGGTATAGTGGTACATCGTAAAGAATGTGGTGTAGAGCTGTATAATGGTACATAGTATAGGATGTGGTGTATAGTGGTATATTGTATAGAATATGGTGTATAGAGGTACATAGTATAGAATATGGTGTATAGTGGTACATAGTCTAGAATGTGGTGTATAGTGGTACATAGTATAGAATATTATGTATAGTAGTATATAGTATAGAATATGGTGTAGAGCTGTATAGTGGTACATAGTATAGAATATGGTGTAGAGGTGTATAGTGGTACATAGTATAGAATATGGTGTATAGTGGTATATAGTATAGAATGTTGTGTAGAGCTGTATAGTGGTTCATAGTATAGAAAATGGTGTATAGTGGTACAAAGTATAGAATGTGGTTTAGAGCTGTATAATGGTACATAGTATAGAATGTGGTATAAA
Source organism: Taudactylus pleione (assembly GCA_031769625.1). Taxonomy (NCBI): domain Eukaryota; kingdom Metazoa; phylum Chordata; class Amphibia; order Anura; family Myobatrachidae; genus Taudactylus; species Taudactylus pleione. The sequence goes on from JAUIMM010003561.1 coordinate 66,043, forward strand.
GCTATATAGTGGTACATAGTATAGAATATGGTGTATTGTGGTACATAGTATAGAATGTGGTGTAGAGCTGTATAGTGGTACATAGTAAAGAATATGGTGTATAGTGGTACATAGTATAGAATGTGGAGTATAGTGGTACATAGTATAGAATAGGTTGTATAGAGGTACATAGTATAGAATATAGTTTAAAGTAGTACATAGTCTAGAATATGGTGTATAGTGATACATAGTCTAGAATATGGTGTATAGTGGTACATAGAATATGATGTATAGTGGTACATAGTATA
>JAUIMM010003562.1:0-37535 GCA_031769625.1 Taudactylus pleione
GGGGTACAGTGGTACATTAGTATAGAATGTGGTGTAGAGCTGTATAGTGGTACATAGTATAGAATATGGTGTATAGTGGTACATAGTATAAAATGTGGTGTAGAGCTGTGTAATGGTACATAGTATAGGATGTGGTGTATAGTGGTATATAGTATAGAATATGGTGTATAGAGGTACATAGTATAGAATATGGTGTATAGTGGTACATAGTCTAGAATGTGGTGTATAGTAGTACAATGTATAGAATATGGTGTATAGTGGTACAAAGTATAGAATGTGGTGTGAAGCTGTATAGTGGTACATAGTATAGAATATGGTGTATAGTGGTACATAGTATAAAATGAGGTGTAGAGCTGTGTAATGGTACATAGTATAGGATGTGGTGTATAGTGGTATATAGTATAGAATATGGTGTATAGAGGTACATAGTATAGAATGTGGTGTATAGTGGTACATAGTATAGAATGTGGTGTATAGTGGTACATAGTGTAGAATATGGTGTACAGTGGTACATAGTATAGAATGTGGTGTAGAGCTGTATTGTGGTACATAGTATAGAATATGGTGTATAATGGCACATAGTATAAAATGTGGTGTAGAGCTGTGTATTGGTACATAGTTTAGGATGTGCTGTATAGTGGTATATAGTATAGAATATGGTGTATAGAGGTACAAAGTATAGAATATGGTGTATAGTGGGTACATAGTATAGAATGTGGTGTAGAGCTGTATAATGGTACATAGAAAAAATATGGTTTAGAGCTGTATTGTGGTACATAGTATAGAATATGGTGTATAGTGGTACATAGTGTAGATTATGGTGTATAGTGGTACATAGTATAGAATGTGGTGTAGAGCTGTATAGTGGTACATAGTATTAGAATATGGTGTATAGTGGTACATCATATAGAATGTGGTGTAGAGCTGTATAATGGTACATAGTATAGGATGTTGTGTATAGTGGGATATTAGTATAGAATATGGTGTATAGAAGTACATAGTATAGAATATGGTGTTTAGAGTTACATAGTATAGAATATGGTGTATAATGGTACATAGTCTAGAATGTGGAGTACAGTGGTGCATAGCATATGGAGTATATTGGTACATAGTATTGAATGTGTTGTAGAGCTGTATAGTGGTACATAGTATAGAATATGGTGTATAGTGGTACATAGTATTGAATGTGGTGTAGAGCTGTATAGTGGTACATAGTATAGAATATGGTGTATAGTGGTATATAGTATAGAATATGGTATAGAGCTCTATTGTTTTATATAGTATAGAATTTTGGTGTAGAGCTGTATAGTGGTACATAGTATAGAATATGGTGTAAAGTGGTACATAGTATAGAATCTGGTGTAGAGCTGTATAGAGGTACATAGTATAGAATGTGGGTGTATTGTGGTACATTGTATAAAATATAGTGTATAGAGGCACATAGTATAGAATATGGTGTATAGTGGTACATAGTATAGAATGTGGAGTATATTTGTACATAGTATAGTATGTGGTGTATAGAGGTGCATAGTCTAGAATATGGTGTATAGTGGTACATAGAATATGATGTATAGTGGTACATAGTATAGAATGTGGTGTAGAGCTGAATAGTGGTACATAGTATAGAATATGGTGTATAGTGTTACATAGTATAGAATGTGGTGTATAGTGCTACATAGTATAGAATATGGTGTACAGTGGTACTTATTATAGAATGTGGTCTATAGTAGTATAGAGTATAGAATATGGTGTTGATCTGTACAGTTGTACATAGTATAGAATGTTTTATAGAGCTGTATAGTGGTTCATAGCATAGAATATGGTGTAGAGGAGTATAGTGGTACATAGTATAGAATATGGTGTATAGTGGTAAATAGTAAGAATATGGTTTAGAGCTGTATAGATGTTTTATATAGTATAGAATATGGTGTAGAGCTGTATAGTGGTACATAGTATAGAATATGGTGTATAGTGGTACATAGTATAGAATGTGGTGTAGAGCTGTATAGTGGTACATAGTATAGAATGGGGTGTATAGTGCTACATAGTATAGAATATGATGTATAGTGGTACATAGTATAGAATGTGGTGTAGAGCTGAATAGTGGTACATAGTATAGAATATGGTGTATAGTGGTACATAGTATAGAATGTGGTGTAGAGCTGTATAGTGTTACATAGTATAGAATGTGGTGTATAGTGCTACATAGTATAGAATATGGGTGTATAGTGGTACATAGTATAGAATGTGGTGTTGAGCTGTATAGTGGTACATAGTATAGAATGTGGTGTATAGTGCTACATACTATAGAATAAGGTGTATAAAGGTAACTTAGTATAGAATGTGGTCTATAGTACTATATAGTTTAGAATATGGTGTAGAGCTGTACAGTTGTACATAGTATAGAATGTGGTATAGAGCTGTATAGTGGTACATAGCATAGAATATAGTGTAGAGGTTTATAGTGGTACATAGTATAGAATATGGTGTATTGTGGTAAATAGTATAGAATATGGTTGTAGAGCTGTATAGTGGTTCATAGTATAGAATATGGTGTATAGTGGTATATACATAGTACAGAATATGGGGTAGAGCTGTATAGTTGTCTATCGTATAGAATATGGTGTATAGTGGTAACATTGTATAGAATATGGTGTATAGAGGTACATACTACAGAATGTGTTGTAGAGCTGTACAGTGGTACATAGTTTAGAATATGGTGTATAGTGGTACATAGTATAGACTATGGTGTATAGCAGTACATAGTATAGAAAATGGTGTAGAGCTGAATAGTGGTACATAGTATAGAATATGGTGTAGTGTTGTATAGTGGTACATAGTATAGAATATGGTGTAGAGCTGTATTGTGGTATATAGTATAGAATATAGTGTATAGTGGTACATAGTATAGAATATGGTGTATAGAGATACATAATATAGAATATGGTGTATAGTGGTGCATAGTATGGAATACGGTGTATAGTGGTACACAGTATAGAATATGGTGTATAGTGGTACATGGTAAAGAATGTGGTGTACAGTGGTACATATAATAGAATGTGGTGTAGAGCTGTATAGTGGTACATAGTATAGAATATGGTGTATAGTGGTACATAGTATAGAATTTGGTGTATAGTGGTACATAGTATAGAATATGGTGTAGAGCTGGATAGTGGTACATAGTATAGAATTCGGTGTAGTGTTGTATTGTGGTATATAGTATAGAATATGGTGTATAGTGGTACATAGTATAGAATATGGTGTATAGAGGTACATAATATAGAATATGGTGTATAGTGGTACATAGTATGGAATACGGTTGTATAGTGGTACACAGTATAGAATATGGTGTAGAGCTGGATAGTGGTACATAGTATAGAATACGGTGTAGTGTTGTATAGTGGTACATAGTATAGAATATGTGTAGAGTTGTACTGTGGTACATAGTATAGAGCATTGTGTATAGTGTTACATAGCATAGAAAATGGTTTAGAGATGTATAGTGGTGCGGAGTATAGTACATGGTGTATAGTGCTACATACTATAGAATATGGTTTATAGTGGTATATAGTATAGAATGTTGTGTAGAGCTGTATAGTGGTACATAGTATAGAATATGGTGTATAGTGGTACATAGTATAGAATATTGTGTATGGAGGTACATAGTATAGAATATGGTGTACAATGGTACATAGTATAGAATGTGGTGTATAGTGGTACATAGTATAGAATGTGGTGTATAGTGGTATATGGTCTAGAGCTGTATAGTGGTACATAGTATAGAATGTGGTGTTCAGTAGTACATAGTATAGAATACGGAGTAGAGCTGTATAGTGGTACATAGTATAGAATGTGGTGTATAGTGGTACATAGTTTAGAATATGGTGTATAGCAGTACATAGTAAGAATATGGTGTAGAGCTGTATAGTGGTACATAGTATAGAATATGGTGTAGTGTTGTATAGTGGTACATAGTATAGAATATGGTGTAGAGCTGTATTGTGGTACATAGTATAGAATATGTTGTATAGTGGTACATAGTATAGAATATAGTGTATAGAGGTACATAGTATAGAATATGGTGTATAGTGGTACATAGTATGGAATACGGTGTATAGTGGTACATAGTATAGAATATGGTGTATTGTGGTACATTGTATAGAATATGGTGTATAGAGGTACAAAGTATAGAATATGGTGTATAGTGGTACATAGTATAGAATATGGTGTTTAGAGGTACATAGTATAGAAAGTGGTGTAGAGCTGTATAGTGCTAAATAGTATAGAATATGTTGTATAGTGGTACATAGTAAAGATTGTGGTGTAAAGCTGTATAATGGTACATAGTATAGAATATGGTGTATAGTGGTACATAGTATAAAATATGGTGTATAGTGGTACATAGTATAGAATATGGTGTATAGTGGTACATAGTATAAAATATGGTGTATAGTGGTACATAGTATAGAATGTGGTGTAGAGCTGTATAGTGGTACATAGTATCGATTGTGGTGTAGAGCTGTATAGTGGTACATAGTATAGAAAATGGTGTATAGAGGTACATAGTATAGAATATGGTGTATAGTGGTACATAGTTATAGAATGTGGTGTATAGTGGTACATAGTATAGAATATACAGTATAGAGGCACATAGTATAGAATATGGTGTATAGTGGTACATAGTATAGAATGTGGTGTATAGTGGTACATAGTATATAATATGGTGTATAGATGTACATAGTATAGAATATGGTGTATAGAGGTACATCGTCTAGAATATGGTGTATAGTGTTACATAGTCTAAATATGGTGTATAGTGGTACATAGTACAGAATGTGGTGTAGAGCTGTATAGTGGTACATAGTATAGAATGTGGTGTATAGTGCTACTTAGTATAGAATATGATGTATAGTGGTACATAGAATAGAATGTGGTGTAGAGCTTAACAGTGGTACATAGTATAAGAATGTGGTGTAGAGCTGAATAGTGGTACATAGTATAGAATATGGTGTATAGTGGTACATAGTATAGAATGTGATGTAGTGCTGTATAGTGGTACATAGTATAGAATGTGGTGTATAGTGCTACATAGTACAGAATATGGTGTATAGTGGTACTTAGTATAGAATGTGGTCTATAGTAGTATATAGTACAGAATATGGTGTAGAGGCGTACAGTTGTAAATAGTATAGAATGTGGTATAGAGCTGTATAGTAGTACATAGCATAGAATATAGTGTAGAGATTTATAGTAGGGATGTGCAGGCTCGGATAGGTTCGAGTTTGCACGTGGAGTTCGGATTTTTCCCTCCAAAAAAACGGAACTCAGAACGAGGCAAAACGTCATCTTACATGGACGAACATCATCATTCCTGGTCTTTTGTCCAGGAATGATGATGTTCGTCCGTGTAAGATGACGTTTTGCCTCGTTCTGAGTTCCGTTTTTTTGGAGGGAAAAATCCGAACTCCACGTGCAAACTCGAACCTATCTGAGCCTGCACATCCCTAATTTATAGTGGTACATAGTATAGAATATGGTGTAGAGCTGTATAGTGGTTCATAGTATAGAGTATGGTGTATCGTGGTATATACATTGTATAAAATATGGGGTAGAGCTGTATAGTTGTATATCGTATAGAATATGGTGTATAGTGGTTCATTGTATAGAATATGGTATATAGTATAGAATATGGTGTATAGAGGTAAATAGTATAGAATATGGTGTATAGTGGTACATAGTATAGAATGTGGTGAAGAGCTGTACAAGGATACATAGTATAGGATGTGTGTATAGTGGTATATAGTATAGAATATGGTGTATAGAGGTACAAAGTATAGAATATGGTGTATAGTGGTACATAGTATAGAATATGGTGTATAGAGGTACATAGTATAGAATGTGGTGTAGAGATGTATAGTGCTAAATAGTATAGAATATGTTGTATAGTGGTACATAGTATAGATTGTGGTGTAAAGCTGTATAATGGTACATAGTATAGAATGTGGTGTATAGTGGTACATAGTATAGAATATGGTGTATAGTGGTACATAGCATAAAATACGGTGTATAGTGGTACATAGTATAGAATGTGGTGTAGAGCTGTATAGTGGTACATAGTATAGAATGTGGTGTATAGTGGTACATAGTATAGAATATGGTGTATAGTGGTACATAGTATAGAATGTGGTGTATAGAAGTATATAGTATAGAATATGGTGTAGAGGTGTATAGTGGTATATAGTATAGAATATGGTGTATAGTTGTATATAGTATAGAATGTGGTGTAGAGCTGTATAGTGGTTCATAGTATAGAAAATGGTGTAGAGTGGTACATAGTATAGAATATGGGGTAGAGCTGTATAGTGGTATATAGTATAGAATATGGTATATAGTGGTATATAGTATAGAATATGGTGTATAGCGGTACATAGTATAGAATATGGTGTATAGAGTTACATAGTATAGCATATTGTGTATAATGGTACATAGTCTAGAATGTGGTGTATAGTGGTACATAGAATATGGAGTATAGTGGTACATAGTATAGAATGTGGTGTAGAGCTGTATAGTGGTACATAGTATAGAATATGGTTTAGAGCTGTATAGTGGTACATAGTATAGAATGTGGTATATAGTGGTACATATTATAGAATGTGGTGTAGAGCTGTATAGTGGTACATAGTATAGAATATGGTGTATAGTGGTATATAGTATAGAATATGGTATAGAGTTCTATTGTGGTACATAGTATAGAATATGGTGTATAGTGGTACATAGCATAGAATGTGGTGTAGAGCTGTATAGAGGTACATACTATAGAATGTGGTGTATGGTGGTACATAGTATAGAATATAGTGTATAGAGGCACATAGTATAGAATATGGTGTATAGTGGTACATAGTATAGAATGTTGTTTAGAGCTGTATAATGGTACATAGTATAGAATGTGGTATAAAGCTGTATAGTGGTACATAGTATATAATATGGTGTATAGTGGTATATAGTATAGAATATGGTATAGAGCTCTATTGTGGTACATAGTATAGAATATGGTGCAGAGCTGTATATTGGTACATAGTATAGAATATGGTGTATAGTGGTACATAGTATAGAATGTGGTGTAGAGCTGTATAGTGGTACATAGTATAGAATGTGGTGTATGGTGGTACATAGTATAGAATATAGTGTATAGAGGCACATAGTATAGAATATGGTGTATAGTGGTACATAGCATAGAATGTGGTGTATAGTGGTACATAGTATAGAATGTGGTGTATAGAGGTACATAGTATAGAATATGGTGTATAGTGGTACATAGTCTAGAATATGGTGTATAGTGTTACATAGTCTAGAATATGGTGTATAGTGGTTCATAGTATACAATGTGGTGTAGAGCTGTATAGTGTTACATATTACAGAATGTGGTGTAGATCTGTATAATGGTACATAGTATAGAATGTGGTGTATAGTGCTACATAGTATAGAATATTGTGTATAGTGGTACTTAGTATCAAATGTGGTCTATAGTATATAGTATAGAATGTGGTATAAAGCTGTATAGTGGTACATAGTATAGAATATGGTGTATAGTGGTATATAGTATAGAATATGGTATAGAGCTCTATTGTGGTATATAGTACAGAATATGGTGTAGAGCTGTATAGTTTTACATAGTATAGAATATGGTGTATAGTGGTACATAGTATAGAATGTGGTGTAGAGCTGTATGGTGGTACATAGTATAGAATGTGGTGTATAGTGGTATATAGAATAGAATATGGTATATAGAGGTACAAAGTATAGAATATGGTGTTTAGTGGTGCATAGTATAGAATGTGGTATATAGTGGTACATAGTATAGAATGTGGTGTATAGAGGTACATAGTATAGAATATAGTGTATAGTGGTACACAGTATAGAATATGGTGTAAAGTGGTATATAGTATAGAGTATGGTATAGAGCTCTATTGTGGTATAAAGTACAGAATATGGTGTAGAGCTGTATAGTTTTACATAGTATAGAATATGGTGTATAGTGGTACATAGTATAGAATGTGGTGTAGAGCTGTATAGTGGTACATAGTATAGAATATGGTTTTGAGCTGTATAGTGGTACATAGTATAGAATGTGGTATATTGTGGTACATATTATAGAATGTGGTGTAGAGCTGTATAGTGGTACATAGTATAGAATATGGTGTATAGTGGTACATAGTATAGAATGTGGTTTAGAGCTGTATAATGGTACATAGTATAGAATGTGGTATAAAGCTGTATAGTGTTACATAGTATATAATATGGTGTATAGTGGTATATAGTATAGAATATGGTATAGAGCTCTATTGTGGTACATAGTATAGAATATGGTGTAGAGGTGTATAGTGGTATATAGTATAGAATATGGTGTATAGTTTTATATAGTATAGAATAAGGTGTATTGCTGTATAGTGGTTCATAATATAGAATATGGTGTATAGTGGTACATAGTATAGAATATGGGGTAGATCTGTATAGTTGTATATAGTATAGAATATGGTTTATAGTGGTACATTGTATAGAATATGGTTAGTAGTGGTATATAGTATAAAATATGGTGTATAGAGGTAAATAGTATAGAATATGGTATATAAAGGTACATAGTATAGAATATGGTGTATAGTGGTACATAGTCTAGAATGTGGTGTGTAGTGGTACATAGAATGTGGTGTATAGTCGTACATAGTATAGAATGTGGTGTAGAGCTGTATAGTGGTACATAGTATAGAATATAGTGTATAGTGGAACATAGTATAGAATGTGGTGTAGAGCTGTATAATGGAACATAGTATAGGATGTGGTGTATAGTGGTATATAGTATAGAATATGGTGTTTAGAGGTACATAGTATAGAATATGGTGTATAGTGGTACATAGTCTAGAATGTGGTGTATAGTGGTACATAGTATAGAATATGGTGTAGAGCTGTATAGTGGAAAAATAGTAAAGAATATGGTGTATAGTGGTACATAGTATAGAATGTGGTATAGAGCTGTATAGTTTTACATAATATAGCATATGTTGTATAGTGGTACATAGTATAGAATGTGGTGTAGAGCTCTATAGTGGTACATAGTATAGAATATGGTGTATAGTGGTACATTGTATAGAATGTGGTTTGGAGCTGTATAATGGTACATAGTATAGAATGTGGTATAAAGCTGTATAGTGGTACATAGTATAGAATTTGGTGTAAAGTGGTATATAGTATAGAATATGGTATAGAGCTCTATTGTGGTATATAGTACAGAATATGGTGTAGAGCTGTATAGTTTTACATAGTATAGAATATGGTGTATAGTGGTACATAGTATAGAATAAGGTTTAGAGCTGTATAGTGGTACATAGTATAGAATGTGGTATATAGTGTTACATATTATAGAATGTGGTGTAGAGCTGTATAATGGTGCATAGTATAGAATGTGGTGTATAGTGTTACATAGTATAGAATATGGTGTATAGTGGTACATAGTATGGAATGTGGTGTATAGAAGTATATAGTATAGAATATGGTGTAAAGCAGTATAGTGGTACATTGTATAGAATATGGTGTAGAGGTGTATAGTGGTATATAGTATAGAATATGGTGTATAGTTGTATATAGTATAGAATGTGGTGTAGAGCTGTATAGTGGTTCATAGTATAGAAAATGGTGTAGAGTGGTACATAGTATAGAAAATGGTGTAGAGTGGTATATAGTATAGAATATGGTGTATTGAGGTACATAGTATAGAATATGGTGTATAGAGTTACATAGTATAGCATATTGTGTATAATGGTACATAGTCTAGAATGTGGTGTATAGTGTTACATAGAATATGGAGTATAGTGGTACATAGTATAGAATGTGGTGTAGAGCTGTATAGTGGTACATAGTATAGAATATGGTTTAGAGCTGTATATTGGAACATAGTATAGAATGTGGTATATAGTGGTACATATTATAGAATGTGGTGTAGAGCTGTATAGTGGTACATAGTATAGAATATGGTGTATAGTGGTATATAGTATAGAATATGGTATAGAGTTCTATTGTGGTACATAGTATAGAATATGGTGTATAGTGGTACATAGTATAGAATGTGGTGTAGAGCTGTATAGAGGTACATACTATAGAATGTGGTGTATGGTGGTACATAGTATAGAATATAGTGTATAGAGGCACATAGTATAGAATATGGTGTATAGTGGTACATAGTATAGAATGTGGTGTATAGTGGTACATAGTATAGAATGTGGTGTATAGAGGTACAAAGTATAGAATATTGTGTATAGTGGTACATAGTCTAGAATATGGTGTATAGTGGTACATAGAATATGATGTATAGTGGTACATAGTATAGAATGTTGTTTAGAGCTGTATAATGGTACATAGTATAGAATGTGGTATAAAGCTGTATAGTGGTACATAGTATATAATATGGTGTATAGTGGTATAAAGTATAGAATATGGTATAGAGCTCTATTGTGGTACATAGTATAGAATATGGTGCAGAGCTGTATATTGGTACATAGTATAGAATATGGTGTATAGTGGTACATAGTATAGAATGTGGTGTAGAGCTGTATAGTGGTACATAGTATAGAATGTGGTGTATGGTGGTACATAGTATAGAATATAGTGTATAGAGGCACATAGTGTAGAATATGGTGTATAGTGGTACATAGCATAGAATGTGGTGTATAGTGTTACATAGTCTAGAATATGGTGTATAGTGGTTCATAGTATACAATGTGGTGTAGAGCTGTATAGTGTTACATATTACAGAATGTGGTGTAGATCTGTATAATGGTACATAGTATAGAATGTGGTGTATAGTGCTACATAGTATAGAATATTGTGTATAGTGGTACTTAGTATCAAATGTGGTCTATAGTAGTATATAGTATAGAATATGGTGTAGAGCTGTACAGTTGTACATAGTATAGAATGTGGTATAGAGCTGTATAGTGCTACATAGTATAGAATATGGTGTAAAGTGGTAAATAGTATAGAATATGGTGTAGAGCTTTATAGTGTTTCATAGAATAGAATATGGAGTATGGTGGTACATAGTATAGAATGTGGTGTAGAGCTGTATAATTGTACATAGTATAGGATGTGGTGTATAGTGGTATATAGTATAGAATATGGTGTATAGAGGTACATAGTATAGAATATGGTGTATAGTTGTACATAGCCTAGAATGTAGTGTATAGTGGTACATAGTATGGAATATGGTGTTTAGTGGTACATAGTATAGAATGTGGTGTAGAGCTGTAGAGTGGTACATAGTATAGAATATGGTTTAGAGCTGTATAGTGGTACATATTATAGAATGTGGTGTAGAGCTGTATAGTGGTACATAGTATAGAATATGGTGTATAGTGGTACATAGTATAGAATGTGGTTTAGAGCTGTATAATGGTACATAGTATAGAATGTGGTATAAAGCTGTATAGTGGTACATAGTATAGAATATGGTGTATAGTGGTATATAGTATAGAATATGGTATAGAGTTCTATTGTGGTACTAAGTATAGAATATGGTGTAGAGCTGTATATTGGTACATAGTATAGAATATGGTGTATAGTGCTACATAGTATAGAATGTGGTGTAGAGCTGTATAGAGGTACATACTATAGAATGTGGTGTATGGTGGTACATAGTATAGAATATAGTGTATAGAGGCACATAGTATAGAATATGGTGTATAGTGGTACATAGTATAGAATGTGGTGTATAGTGGTACATAGTATAGAATGTGGTGTATAGAGGTACAAAGAATATAATGTATAGTGGTACATAGTATAGAATGTGGTGTAAAGCTGTATAATGGTACATAGTATAGAATGTGGTGTATAGTGGTACATAGTATAGAATATTGTGTATAGTGGTACATAGTATAGAATATGGTGTATAGTGGTACATAGTATAGAATCTGGTGTAGAGCTGTATAGTGTTACATATTATAGATTGTGGTGTAGAGATTTAAAGTGGTACATAGTATAGAAAATGGTGTATAGAGGTACATAGTATAGTATATGGTGTATAGTGGTACATAGTATAGAATGTGGTGTGGAGCTGTATAGTGGTACATAGTATAGATTTTTGTGTATGGTGGTATATAGTATAGAATATAGTGTATAGAGGCACATAGTATAGAATATGGTGTATAGTGGTACATAGTATAGAATGTGGTGTATAGAGGTACATTGTCTAGAATATGGTGTATAGTGGTACATAGAATATGAAGTATAGTGGTACATAGTATAGAATGTGGTGTAGAGCTGAATAGTTGTACATAGTATAGTATATGGTGTATAGTCGTACATAGTATAGAATGTGGTGTGGAGCTGTATAGTGTTACATAGTATAGAATGTGGTGTATAGTGCTACATAGTATAGAATATTGTGTATAGTGGTACTTAAAATAGAATGTGGTCTATAGTAGTATATAGTATAGAATATGGTGTAGAGCTGTACAGTTGTACATAGTATTGAATGTGGTATAGAGCTGTATAGTGGTACACAGCATAGAATATGGTGTATAGGTGTATAGTGCTACATAGTATAGAATATGGTGTAAAGTGGTAAATAGTATAGAATATGGTGTAGAACTGTATAGTGGTTCATAGTATAGAATATGGTTTATAGTGGTACATAGTATAGAATGTGGTGTAGAGCTGTATAATGGTACATAGTATAGTATGTGGTTAATAGTGGTATATAGTATAGAATATGGTGTATAGAGGTACATAGTTTAGAATATGGTGTATAGTGGTACATAGTCTAGAATGTGGTGTATAGTGGTACATAGTATGGAATATTGTGTATAGTGGTACATAGTATAGAATGTGGTGTAGAGCTGTATAGTGGTACATAGTATAGAATAAGGTTTAGAGCTGTATAGTGGTACATAGTATAGAATGTGGTATATAGTGGTACATATTATAGAATGTGGTGTAGAGCTGTATAATGGTACATAGTATAGAATGTGGTGTATAGTGTTACATAGTATAGAATATGGTGTATTGTTGTACACAGTATAGAATGTGGTGTATAGAAGTATATAGTATAGAATATGGTGTAGAGTTGTATATAGTATAGAATGTGGTGTAGAGCTGTATAGTGGTTCATAGTACAGAAAATGGTGTAGAATGGTACATAGTATAGAATATGGGGTAGAGCTGTATAGTGGTATATAGTATAGAATATGGTGTATAGTGGTATATAGTATAGAATATGGTGTATAGAGGTACATAGTTTAGAATATGGTGTATAGAGTTACATAGCATAGCATGTTGTGTATAATGGTACATAGTCTAGAATGTGGTGTATAGTGGTACATAGAATATGGAGTATAGTGGTACATAGTATAGAATGTGGTGTAGAGCTGTATAGTGGTACATAGTATAGAATATGGTGTAGTTGGTACATAGTATTGAATGTGGTATAGAGCTGTATAGTTTTACATAGTATAGAATATGTTGTATAGTGGTACATAGTATAGAATGTGGTGTAGAGCTGTATAGTGGTACATAGTATAGAATATTTTGTATAGTGGTACATAGTTTAGAATGTGGTGTATAGTGGTACATAGTATAGAATGTGGTGTATAGAGGTACATAGTATAGAATATGGTGTATAGTGGTACATAGTCTAGAATATGGTGTATAGTGTTACATAGTCTAGAATATGGTGTAGAGTGGTACATAGAATATGATGTATAGTGGTACATAGTATAGAATGTGGTGTAAAGCTGTATAATGGTACATAGTATAGAATGTGGTGTATAGTGGAACATAGTATAGAATATGGTGTATAGTTGTACATAGTATAGAATATGGTATATAGTGTTACATAGTATAGATTGTGGTGAAGAGCTGTAAAGTGGTACATAGTATAGAAAATGGTGTATAGAGGTACATAGTATAGTATATGGTGTATAGTGGTACATAGTATAGAATGTGGAGTAGAGCTGTTTAGTGGTACATAAATTAGATTGTTGTGTATGGTGGTATATAGTATAGAATATAGTGTATAGAGGCACATAGTATTGCATATGGTGTATAGTGGTACATAGTATAGAATGTGGTGTATAGAGGTACATAGTATAGAATGTGGTGTATAGAGGTACATAGTATAGAATATGGTGTATAGTGGTACATAGTCTAGAATATGGTGAGTAGTGGTCCATAGAATATGATGTATAGTGATACATAGTATAGAATGTGGTGTAGAGCTGAAAAGTGGTACATAGTATAGAATATGGTGTATAGTCGTACATAGTATAGAATGTGGTGTAGAGCTGTATTGTGTTACATAGTATAGAATGTGGTGTATAGTGCTACATAGTATAGAATATTGTGTATAGTGGTACTTAGTATAGAATGTGGTCTATAGTAGTATATAGTATAGAATATGGTGTAGAGTTTTACAGTTGTAAATAGTATAGAATGTGGTATAGAGCTGTATAGTGGTACATAGCATATAATATGGTGTAGAGGTGTATAGTGCTACATAGTATAGAATATGGTGTAAGTGGTAAATAGTATAGACAATGGTGTAGAGCTGTATAGAGGTTCATAGTATAGAATATGATGTATAGTGGTACATAGTATAGAATATGGGGTAGAGCTGTATAGTGGTATATAGTATAGAATATGGTGTATAGTGGTACATTGTATAGAATATGGTTAATAGTGGTATATAGTATAGAATTTGGTGTATAGAGGTAAATAGTATAGAATATGGTGTATAAAGGTACATAGTATAGAATATGGTGTATAGTGGTACATAGTCTAGAATGTGGTAGATAGTGGTACATAGAATATGGTGTATAGTGGAACATAGTATTGAATGTGGAGAAGAACTGTATAGTGGAACATAGTATAGAATATGGTGTAAAGTGGTATATAGTATAGAGTATGGTATAGAGCTCTATTGTGGTATAAAGTACAGAATATGGTGTAGAGCTGTATAGTTTTACATAGTATAGAATATGGTGTATAGTGGTACATGGTATAGAATGTGGTGTAGAGCTGTATAGTGGTACATAGTATAAATTGTTGTGTATGGTGGTATATAGCATAGAATATAGTGTATAGAGGCACATAGTATAGAATATGGTGTATAGTGGTACACAGTATAGAATGTGGTGTATAGAGGTACATTGTCTAGAATATGGTGTATAGTGGTACATAGAATATGATGTATAGTGGTACATAGTATAGAATGTGGTGTAGAGCTGAATAGTTGTACATAGTATAGTATATGGTGTATAGTCGTACATAGTATAGAATGTGGTGTGGAGCTGTATAGTGATACATAGTATAGAACGTGGTGTATAGTGCTACATAGTATAGAATATTGTGTATAGTGGTACTTAGAATAGAATGTGGTCTATAGTAATATATAGTAAAGAATTTGGTGTAGAGCTGTACAGTTGTACATAGTATTGAATGTGGTATAGAGCTGTATAGTTGTACACAGCATAGAATATGGTGTATAGGTGTATAGTGCTACATAGTATAGAATATGGTGTAAAGTGGTAAATAGTATAGAATATGGTGTAGAGCATGTATAGTGGTTCATAGTATAGAATATGGTTTATAGTGGTACATTGTATAGAATGTGGTTTAGAGCTGTATAATGGTACATAGTATAGTATGTGGTTAATAGTGGTATATAGTATAGAATATGGTGTATAGAGGTACATAGTATAGAATATGGTGTATAGTGGTACATAGTCTAGAATGTGGTGTATAGTGGTACATAGTATGGAATATTTTGTATAGTGGTACATAGTATAGAATGTGGTGTAGAGCTGTATAGTGGTACATAGTATAGAATAAGGTTTAGAGCTGTATAGTGGTACATAGTATAGAATATGGTATATAGTGGTACATATTATAGAATGTGGTGTAGAGCTGTATAATGGTACATAGTATAGAATGTGGTGTATAGTGTTACATAGTATAGAATATGGTGTATTGTTGTACATAGTATAGAATGTGGTGTATAGAAGTATATAGTATAGAATATGGTGTAGAGTTGTATATAGTATAGAATGTGGTGTAGAGCTGTATAGTGGTTCATAGTATAGAAAATGGTGTAGAATGGTACATAGTATAGAATATGGGGTAGAGCTGTATAGTGGTATATAGTATAGAATATGGTGTATAGTGGTATATAGTATAGAATATGGTGTATAGAGGTACATAGTTTAGAATATGGTGTATAGAGTTACATAGCATAGCATGTTGTGTATAATGGTACATAGTCTAGAATGTGGTGTATAGTGTTACATAGAATATGGAGTATAGTGGTACATAGTATAGAATGTGGTGTAGAGCTGTATAGTGGTACATAGTATAGAATATGGTGTAGTTGGTATATAGTATTGAATGTGGTATAGAGCTGTATAGTTTTACATAGTATAGAATATGTTGTATAGTGGTACATAGTATAGAATGTGGTGTAGAGCTGTATAGTGGTACATAGTATAGAATATTTTGTATAGTGGTACATAGTTTAGAATGTGGTGTATAGTGGTACATAGTATAGAATGTGGTGTATAGAGGTACATAGTATAGAATATGGTGTATAGTGGTACATAGTCTAGAATATGGTGTATAGTGTTACATAGTCTAGAATATGGTGTATAGTGGTACATAGAATATGATGTATAGTGGTACATAGTATAGAATGTGGTGTAAAGCTGTATAATGATACATAGTATAGAATGTGGTGTATAGTGGAACATAGTATAGAATATGGTGTATAGTTGTACATAGTATAGAATATGGTGTATAGTGTTACATAGTATAGATTGTGGTGAAGAGCTGTAAAGTGGTACATAGTATAGAAAATGGTGTATAGAGGTACATAGTATAGTATATGGTGTATAGTGGTACATAGTATAGAATGTGGAGTAGAGCTGTTTAGTGGTACATAAATTAGATTGTTGTGTATAGTGGTATATAGTATAGAATATAGTGTATAGAGGCACATAGTATTGCATATGGTGTATAGTGGTACATAGTATAGAATGTGGTGTATAGAGGTACATAGTATAGAATGTGGTGTATAGAGGTACATAGTATAGAATATGGTGTATAGTGGTACATAGTCTAGAATATGGTGAGTAGTGGTCCATAGAATATGATGTATAGTGATACATAGTATAGAATGTGGTGTAGAGCTGAAAAGTGGTACATAGTATAGAATATGGTGTATAGTCGTACATAGTATAGAATGTGGTGTAGAGCTGTATTGTGTTACATAGTATAGAATGTGGTGTATAGTGCTACATAGTATAGAATATTGTGTATAGTGGTACTTAGTATAGAATGTGGTCTATAGTAGTATATAGTATAGAATATGGTGTAGAGTTTTACAGTTGTAAATAGTATAGAATGTGGTATAGAGCTGTATAGTGGTACATAGCATATAATATGGTGTAGAGGTGTATAGTGCTACATAGTATAGAATATGGTGTAAGTGGTAAATAGTATAGAAAATGGTGTAGAGCTGTATAGAGGTTCATAGTATAGAATATGGTGTATAGTGGTACATAGTATAGAATATGGGGTAGAGCTGTATAGTGGTATATAGTATAGAATATGGTGTATAGTGGTACATTGTATAGAATATGGTTAATAGTGGTATATAGTATAGAATTTGGTGTATAGAGGTAAATAGTATAGAATATGGTGTATAAAGGTACATAGTATAGAATATGGTGTATAGTGGTACATAGTCTAGAATGTGGTGGATAGTGGTACATAGAATATGGTGTATAGTGGAACATAGTAGTGAATGTGGAGAAGAACTGTATAGTGGAACATAGTATAAAATATGGTGTAAAGTGGTATATAGTATAGAGTATGGTATAGAGCTCTATTGTGGTATAAAGTACAGAATATGGTGTAGAGCTGTATAGTTTTACATAGTATAGAATATGGTGTATAGTGGTACATGGTATAGAATGTGGTGTAGAGCTGTATAGTGGTACATAGTATAGATTGTTGTGTATGGTGGTATATAGTATAGAATATAGTGTATAGAGGCACATAGTATAGAATATGGTGTATAGTGGTACATAGTATAGAATGTGGTGTATAGAGGTACATTGTCTAGAATATGGTGTATAGTGGTACATAGAATATGATGTATAGTGGTACATAGTATAGAATGTGGTGTAGAGCTGAATAGTTGTACATAGTATAGTATATGGTGTATATTCGTACATAGTATAGAATGTGGTGTGGAGCTGTATAGTGTTACATAGTATAGAACGTGGTGTATAGTGCTACATAGTATAGAATATTGTGTATAGTGGTACTTAGAATAGAATGTGGTCTATAGTAGTATATAGTAAAGAATATGGTGTAGAGCTGTACAGTTGTACATAGTATTGAATGTGGTATAGAGCTGTATAGTGGTACACAGCATAGAATATGGTGTATAGGTGTATAGTGCTACATAGTATAGAATATGGTGTAAAGTGGTAAATAGTATAGAATATGGTGTAGAGCATGTATAGTGGTTCATAGTATAGAATATGGTTTATAGTGGTACATTGTATAGAATGTGGTTTAGAGCTGTATAATGGTACATAGTATAGTATGTGGTTAATAGTGGTATATAGTATAGAATATGGTGTATAGAGGTACATAGTATAGAATATCGTGTATAGTGGTACATAGTCTAGAATGTGGTGTATAGTGGTACATAGTATGGAATATTGTGTATAGTGGTACATAGTATAGAATGTGGTGTAGAGCTGTATAGTGGTACATAGTATAGAATAAGGTTTAGAGCTGTATAGTGGTACATAGTATAGAATGTGGTATATAGTGGTACATATTATAGAATGTGGTGTAGAGCTGTATAATGGTACATAGTATAGAATGTGGTGTATAGTGTTACATAGTATAGAATATGGTGTATTGTTGTACATAGTATAGAATGTGGTGTATAGAAGTATATAGTATAGAATATGGTGTAGAGTTGTATATAGTATAGAATGTGGTGTAGAGCTGTATAGTTGTTCATAGTATAGAAAATGGTGTAGAATGGTACATAGTATAGAATATGGGGTAGAGCTGTATAGTGGTATATAGTATAGAATATGGTGTATAGTGGTATATAGTATAGAATATGGTGTATAGAGGTACATAGTTTAGAATATGGTGTATAGAGTTACATAGCATAGCATGTTGTGTATAATGGTACATAGTCTAGAATGTGGTGTATAGTGTTACATAGAATATGGAGTATAGTGGTACATAGTATAGAATATGGTGTAGTTGGTATATAGTATTGAATGTGGTATAGAGCTGTATAGTTTTACATAGTATAGAATATGTTGTATAGTGGTACATAGTATAGAATGTGGTGTAGAGCTGTATAGTGGTACATAGTATAGAATATTTTGTATAGTGGTACATAGTTTAGAATGTGGTGTATAGTGGTACATAGTATAGAATGTGGTGTATAGAGGTACATAGTATAGAATATGGTGTATAGTGGTACATAGTCTAGAATATGGTGTATAGTGTTACATAGTCTAGAATATGGTGTATAGTGGTACATAGAATATGATGTATAGTGGTACATAGTATAGAATGTGGTGTAAAGCTGTATAATGATACATAGTATAGAATGTGGTGTATAGTGGAACATAGTATAGAATATGGTGTATAGTTGTACATAGTATAGAATATGGTGTATAGTGTTACATAGTATAGATTGTGGTGAAGAGCTGTAAAGTGGTACATAGTATAGAAAATGGTGTATAGAGGTACATAGTATGTTGCGTTTAAGAGAAAACAGCAAATGCACGTTTTAGGCCAAAATGCATTGAAAGCAATGGAAACAACAAAAGCGCATACTTTGTGTTATCTCCTCTTGTAGCAAACACAGACAGCTCAAAATTTCACTGGATGTGTTGAAGACCAAGACCCACAAATGTGATGTGAAATGGTTTTTCTCCCATGTTGCGTTTAAGAGAAAACAGCAATTGCTCGTTTTAGGCAAAAATGCATTGAAAGCAATGGAACAAACAAAAGCGCATACTTTGTGTTATCTCCTCTTGTAGCAAACACAGACAGCTCAAAATTTCACTGGATGTGTTGAAGACCAAGACCCACAAATGTGATGTGAAATGGTTTTTCTCCCATGTTGCGTTTAAGAGAAAACAGCAATTGCACGTTTTAGGCCAAAATGCATTGAAAGCAATGGAAACAACAAAAGCGCATACTTTGTGTTATCTCCTCTTGTAGCAAACACAGGCAGCTCAAAATTTCACTGGATGTGTTGAAGACCAAGACCAACAAATGTGATGTGAAATGGTTTTTCTCCCATGTTGCGTTTAAGAGAAAACAGCAAATGCACGTTTTAGGCCAAAATGCTTTGAAAGCAATGGAAACAACAAAAGCGCATACTTTGTGTTATCTCCACTTGTAGCAAACACAGGCAGCTCAAAATTTCACTGGATGTGTTGAAGACCAAGACCAACAAATGTGATGTGAAATGGTTTTTCTCCACTGTTGCGTTTAAGAGAAAACAGCAAATGCACGTTTTAGGCCAAAATGCTTTGAAAGCAATGGAAACAACAAAAGCGCATACTTTGTGTTATCTCCACTTGTAGCAAACACAGGCAGCTCAAAATTTCACTGGATGTGTTGAAGACCAAGACCAACAAATGTGATGTGAAATGGTTTTTCTCCCATGTTGCGTTTAAGAGAAAACAGCAAATGCACGTTTTAGGCCAAAATGCTTTGAAAGCAATGGAAACAACAAAAGCGCATACTTTGTGTTATCTCCACTTGTAGCAAACACAGACAGCTCAAAATTTCACTGGATGTGTTGAAGACCAAGACCCACAAATGTGATGTGAAATGGTTTTTCTCCCATGTTGCGTTTAAGAGAAAACAGCAATTGCTCGTTTTAGGCAAAAATGCATTGAAAGCAATGGAACCAACAAAAGCGCATACTTTGTGTTATCTTCTCTTGTAGCAAACACAGACAGCTCAAAATTTCACTGGATGTGTTGAAGACCAAGACCAACAAATGTGATGTGAAATGGTTTTTCTCCCATGTTGCGTTTAAGAGAAAACAGCAAATGCACGTTTTAGGCCAAAATGCTTTGAAAGCAATGGAAACAACAAAAGCGCATACTTTGTGTTATCTCCACTTGTAGCAAACACAGACAGCTCAAAATTTCACTGGATGTGTTGAAGACCAAGACCCACAAATGTGATGTGAAATGGTTTTTCTCCCATGTTGCGTATAAGAGAAAACAGCAAATGCACGTTTTAGGCCAAAATGCATTGAAAGCAATGGAAACAACAAAAGCGCATACTTTGTGTTATCTTCTCTTGTAGCAAACACAGGCAGTTCAAAATTTCACTGGATGTGTTGAAGACCAAGACCAACAAATGTGATGTGAAATGGTTTTTCTCCCATGTTGCGTTTAAGAGAAAACAGCAAATGCACGTTTTAGGCCAAAATGCTTTGAAAGCAATGGAAACAACAAAAGCGCATACTTTGTGTTATCTCCACTTGTAGCAAACACAGACAGCTCAAAATTTCACTGGATGTGTTGAAGACCAAGACCCACAAATGTGATGTGAAATGGTTTTTCTCCCATGTTGCGTTTAAGAGAAAACAGCAATTGCTCGTTTTAGGCAAAAATGCATTGAAAGCAATGGAATCAACAAAAGCGCATACTTTGTGTTATCTCCTCTTGTAGCAAACACAGACAGCTCAAAATTTCACTGGATGTGTTGAAGACCAAGACCAACAAATGTGATGTGAAATGGTTTTTCTCCCATGTTGCGTTTAAGAGAAAACAGCAAATGCACGTTTTAGGCCAAAATGCATTGAAAGCAATGGAAACAACAAAAGTGCATATGTTGTGTTATCTCCTCTTGTAGCAAACACAAACAGCTCAAAATTTCACTGGATGTCTTGAAGACCAAGACCAACAAATGTGATGTGAAATGGTTTTTCTCCCATGTTGCGTTTAAGAGAAAACAGCAAATGCACGTTTTAGGCCAAAATGCATTGAAAGCAATGAAAACAACAAAAGCACATACTTTGTGTTATCTCCACTTGTAGCAAACACAGACAGCTCAAAATTTCACTGGATGTGTTGAAGACCAAGACCCACAAATGTGATGTGAAATGGTTTTTCTCCCATGTTGCATTTAAGAGAAAACAGCAATTGCTCGTTTTAGGCAAAAATGCATTGAAAGCAATGGAACCAACAAAAGTGCATACTTTGTGTTATCTCATCTTGTAGCAAACACAGACAGCTCAAAATTTCACTGGATGTGTTGAAGACCAAGACCCACAAATATGATGTGAAATGGTTTTTCTCCCATGTTGCGTTTAAGAGAAAACAGCAATTGCTCGTTTTAGGCCAAAATGCATTGAAAGCAATGAAAACAACAAAAGCGCATACTTTGTGTTATCTCCTCTTGTAGCAAACACAGACAGCTCAAAATTTCACTGGATGTGTTGAAGACCAAGACCCACAAATGTGATGTGAAATGGTTTTTCTCCCATGTTGCGTTTAAGAGAAAACAGCAATTGCACGTTTTAGGCCAAAATGCATTGAAAGCAATGGAAACAACAAAAGCGCATACTTTGTGTTATCTCCTCTTGTAGCAAACACAGGCAGCTCAAAATTTCACTGGATGTGTTGAAGACCAAGACCAACAAATGTGATGTGAAATGGTTTTTCTCCCATGTTGCGTTTAAGAGAAAACAGCAAATGCACGTTTTAGGCCAAAATGCTTTGAAAGCAATGGAATCAACAAAAGCGCATACTTTGTGTTATCTCCACTTGTAGCAAACACAGACAGCTCAAAATTTCACTGGATGTGTTGAAGACCAAGACCCACAAATGTGATGTGAAATGGTTTTTCTCCCATGTTGCGTTTAAGAGAAAACAGCAAATGCACGTTTTAGGCCAAAATGCATTGAAAGCAATGGAAACAACAAAAGCACATACTTTGTGTTATCTCCTCTTGTAGCAAACACAGACAGCTCAAAATTTCACTGGATGTGTTGAAGACCAAGACCCACAAATGTGATGTGAAATGGTTTTTCTCCCATGTTGCGTTTAAGAGAAAACAGCAATTGCACGTTTTAGGCCAAAATGCATTGAAAGCAATGGAAACAACAAAAGCGCATACTTTGTGTTATCTCCTCTTGTAGCAAACACAGGCAGCTCAAATTTCACTGGATGTGTTGAAGACCAAGACCAACAAATGTGATGTGAAATGGTTTTTCTCCACTATTGCGTTTAAGAGAAAACAGCAAATGCACGTTTTAGGCCAAAATGCTTTGAAAGCAATGGAAACAACAAAAGCGCATACTTTGTGTTATCTCCACTTGTAGCAAACACAAACAGCTCAAAATTTCACTGGATGTCTTGAAGACCAAGACCAACAAATGTGATGTGAAATGGTTTTTCTCCCATGTTGCGTTTAAGAGAAAACAGCAAATGCACGTTTTAGGCCAAAATGCATTGAAAGCAATGAAAACAACAAAAGCGCATACTTTGTGTTATCTCCACTTGTAGCAAACACAGACAGCTCAAAATTTCACTGGATGTGTTGAAGACCAAGACCCACAAATGTGATGTGAAATGGTTTTTCTCCCATGTTGCATTTAAGAGAAAACAGCAATTGCTCGTTTTAGGCAAAAATGCATTGAAAGCAATGGAACCAACAAAAGCGCATACTTTGTGTTATCTCCTCTTGTAGCAAACACAGACAGCTCAAAATTTCACTGGATGTGTTGAAGACCAAGACCCACAAATATGATGTGAAATGGTTTTTCTCCCATGTTGCGTTTAAGAGAAAACAGCAATTGCTCGTTTTAGGCCAAAATGCATTGAAAGCAATGGAAACAACAAAAGCGCATACTTTGTGTTATCTTCTCTTGTAGCAAACACAGGCAGCTCAAACTTTCACTGGATGTGTTGAAGACCAAGACCAACAAATGTGATGTGAAATGGTTTTTCTCCCATGTTGCGTTTAAGAGAAAACAGCAAATGCACGTTTTAGGCCAAAATGCTTTGAAAGCAATGGAAACAACAAAAGCGCATACTTTGTGTTATCTCCACTTGTAGCAAACACAGACAGCTCAAAATTTCACTGGATGTGTTGAAGACCAAGACCCACAAATGTGATGTGAAATGGTTTTTCTCCCATGTTGCGTTTAAGAGAAAACAGCAATTGCTCGTTTTAGGCCAAAATGCATTGAAAGCAATGGAACCAACAAAAGCGCATACTTTGTGTTATCTCCTCTTGTAGCAAACACAGACAGCTCAAAATTTCACTGGATGTGTTGAAGACCAAGACCAACAAATGTGATGTGAAATGGTTTTTCTCCCATGTTGCGTTTAAGAGAAAACAGCAAATGCACGTTTTAGGCCAAAATGCTTTGAAAGCAATGGAAACAACAAAAGCGCATACTTTGTGTTATCTCCACTTGTAGCAAACACAGACAGCTCAAAATTTCACTGGATGTGTTGAAGACCAAGACCCACAAATGTGATGTGAAATGGTTTTTCTCCCATGTTGCGTTTAAGAGAAAACAGCAAATGCACGTTTTAGGCCAAAATGCATTGAAAGCAATGGAAACAACAAAAGCACATACTTTGTGTTATCTTCTCTTGTAGCAAACACAGGCAGCTCAAAATTTCACTGGATGTGTTGAAGACCAAGACCAACAAATGTGATGTGAAATGGTTTTTCTCCCATGTTGCGTTTAAGAGAAAACAGCAATTGCTCGTTTTAAGCAAAAATGCATTGAAAGCAATGGAACCAACAAAAGCGCATACTTTGTGTTATCTCCTCTTGTAGCAAACACAGACAGCTCAAAATTTCACTGGATGTGTTGAAGACCAAGACCAACAAATGTGATGTGAAATGGTTTTTCTCCCATGTTGCGTTTAAGAGAAAACAGCAAATGCACGTTTTAGGCCAAAATGCATTGAAAGCAATGGAAACAACAAAAGCGCATACTTTGTGTTATCTCCACTTGTAGCAAACACAGGCAGCTCAAAATTTCACTGGATGTGTTGAAGACCAAGACCAACAAATGTGATGTGAAATGGTTTTTCTCCCATGTTGCGTTTAAGAGAAAACAGCAAATGCACGTTTTAGGCCAAAATGCTTTGAAAGCAATGGAAACAACAAAAGCGCATACTTTGTGTTATCTCCACTTGTAGCAAACACAGACAGCTCAAAATTTCACTGGATGTGTTGAAGACCAAGACCCACAAATGTGATGTGAAATGGTTTTTCTCCCATGTTGCGTTTAAGAGAAAACAGCAATTGCTCGTTTTAGGCAAAAATGCATTGAAAGCAATGGAACCAACAAAAGCGCATACTTTGTGTTATCTTCTCTTGTAGCAAACACAGACAGCTCAAAATTTCACTGGATGTGTTGAAGACCAAGACCAACAAATGTGATGTGAAATGGTTTTTCTCCCATGTTGCGTTTAAGAGAAAACAGCAAATGCACGTTTTAGGCCAAAATGCTTTGAAAGCAATGGAAACAACAAAAGCGCATACTTTGTGTTATCTCCACTTGTAGCAAACACAGACAGCTCAAAATTTCACTGGATGTGTTGAAGACCAAGACCCACAAATGGGATGTGAAATGGTTTTTCTCCCATGTTGCGTTTAAGAGAAAACAGCAATTGCTCGTTTTAGGCAAAAATGCATTGAAAGCAATGGAACCAAAAAAAGCGCATACTTTGTGTTATCTCCTCTTGTAGCAAACACAGACAGCTCAAAATTTCACTGGATGTGTTGAAGACCAAGACCAACAAATGTGATGTGAAATCGTTTTTCTCCCATGTTGCGTTTAAGAGAAAACAGCAAATGCACGTTTTAGGCCAAAATGCATTGAAAGCAATGGAAACAACAAAAGTGCATATGTTGTGTTATCTCCTCTTGTAGCAAACACAAACAGCTCAAAATTTCACTGGATGTCTTGAAGACCAAGACCAACAAATGTGATGTGAAATGGTTTTTCTCCCATGTTGCGTTTAAGAGAAAACAGCAAATGCACGTTTTAGGCCAAAATGCATTGAAAGCAATGAAAACAACAAAAGCGCATACTTTGTGTTATCTCCACTTGTAGCAAACACAGACAGCTCAAAATTTCACTGGATGTGTTGAAGACCAAGACCCACAAATGTGATGTGAAATGGTTTTTCTCCCATGTTGCGTTTAAGAGAAAACAGCAATTGCTCGTTTTAGGCCAAAATGCATTGAAAGCAATGAAAACAACAAAAGCGCATACTTTGTGTTATCTCCTCTTGTAGCAAACACAGACAGCTCAAAATTTCACTGGATGTGTTGAAGACCAAGACCCACAAATATGATGTGAAATGGTTTTTCTCCCATGTTGCGTTTAAGAGAAAACAGCAATTGCTCGTTTTAGGCCAAAATGCATTGAAAGCAATGAAAACAACAAAAGCGCATACTTTGTGTTATCTCCTCTTGTAGCAAACACAGACAGCTCAAAATTTCACTGGATGTGTTGAAGACCAAGACCCACAAATGTGATGTGAAATGGTTTTTCTCCCATGTTGCGTTTAAGAGAAAACAGCAATTGCACGTTTTAGGCCAAAATGCATTGAAAGCAATGGAAACAACAAAAGCGCATACTTTGTGTTATCTCCTCTTGTAGCAAACACAGGCAGCTCAAAATTTCACTGGATGTGTTGAAGACCAAGACCAACAAATGTGATGTGAAATGGTTTTTCTCCCATGTTGCGTTTAAGAGAAAACAGCAAATGCACATTTTAGGCCAAAATGCTTTGAAAGCAATGGAAACAACAAAAGCGCATACTTTGTGTTATCTCCACTTGTAGCAAACACAGACAGCTCAAAATTTCACTGGATGTGTTGAAGACCAAGACCCACAAATGTGATGTGAAATGGTTTTTCTCCCATGTTGCGTTTAAGAGAAAACAGCAAATGCACGTTTTAGGCCAAAATGCATTGAAAGCAATGGAAACAACAAAAGCGCATACTTTGTGTTATCTCCTCTTGTAGCAAACACAGGCAGCTCAAAATTTCACTGGATGTGTTGAAGACCAAGACCAACAAATGTGATGTGAAATGGTTTTTCTCCCATGTTGCGTTTAAGAGAAAACAGCAAATGCACGTTTTAGGCCAAAATGCTTTGAAAGCAATGGAAACAACAAAAGCGCATACTTTGTGTTATCTCCACTTGTAGCAAACACAGACAGCTCAAAATTTCACTGGATGTGTTGAAGACCAAGACCCACAAATGTGATGTGAAATGGTTTTTCTCCCATGTTGCGTTTAAGAGAAAACAGCAATTGCTCGTTTTAGGCAAAAATGCATTGAAAGCAATGGAACCAACAAAAGCGCATACTTTGTGTTATCTCCTCTTGTAGCAAACACAGACAGCTCAAAATTTCACTGGATGTGTTGAAGACCAAGACCCACAAATGTGATGTGAAATGGTTTTTCTCCCATGTTGCGTTTAAGAGAAAACAGCAATTGCACGTTTTAGGCCAAAATGCATTGAAAGCAATGGAACCAACAAAAGCGCATACTTTGTGTTATCTCCTCTTGTAGCAAACACAGACAGCTCAAAATTTCACTGGATGTGTTGAAGACCAAGACCCACAAATATGATGTGAAATGGTTTTTCTCCCATGTTGCGTTTAAGAGAAAACAGCAATTGCTCGTTTTAGGCCAAAATGCATTGAAAGCAATGGAAACAACAAAAGCGCATACTTTGTGTTATCTTCTCTTGTAGCAAACACAGGCAGCTCAAAATTTCACTGGATGTGTTGAAGACCAAGACCAACAAATGTGATGTGAAATGGTTTTTCTCCCATGTTGCGTTTAAGAGAAAACAGCAAATGCACGTTTTAGGCCAAAATGCTTTGAAAGCAATGGAAACAACAAAAGCGCATACTTTGTGTTATCTCCACTTGTAGCAAACACAGACAGCTCAAAATTTCACTGGATGTGTTGAAGACCAAGACCCACAAATGTGATGTGAAATGGTTTTTCTCCCATGTTGCGTTTAAGAGAAAACAGCAATTGCTCGTTTTAGGCAAAAATGCATTGAAAGCAATGGAACCAACAAAAGCGCATACTTTGTGTTATCTTCTCTTGTAGCAAACACAGACAGCTCAAAATTTCACTGGATGTGTTGAAGACCAAGACCAACAAATGTGATGTGAAATGGTTTTTCTCCCATGTTGCGTTTAAGAGAAAACAGCAAATGCACGTTTTAGGCCAAAATGCTTTGAAAGCAATGGAAACAAAAAAGCGCATACTTTCTGTTATCTCCACTTGTAGCAAACACAGACAGCTCAAAATTTCACTGGATGTGTTGAAGACCAAGACCCACAAATGTGATGTGAAATGGTTTTTCTCCCATGTTGCATTTAAGAGAAAACAGCAAATGCACGTTTTAGGCCAAAATGCATTGAAAGCAATGGAAACAACAAAAGCGCATACTTTGTGTTATCCTCTCTTGTAGCAAACACAGGCAGCTCAAAATTTCACTGGATGTGTTGAAGACCAAGACCAACAAATGTGATGTGAAATGGTTTTTCTCCCATGTTGCGTTTAAGAGAAAACAGCAAATGCACGTTTTAGGCCAAAATGCTTTGAAAGCAATGGAAACAACAAAAGCGCATACTTTGTGTTATCTCCACTTGTAGCAAACACAGACAGCTCAAAATTTCACTGGATGTGTTGAAGACCAAGACCCACAAATGGGATGTGAAATGGTTTTTCTCCCATGTTGCGTTTAAGAGAAAACAGCAATTGCTCGTTTTAGGCAAAAATGCATTGAAAGCAATGGAACCAAAAAAAGCGCATACTTTGTGTTATCTCCTCTTGTAGCAAACACAGACAGCTCAAAATTTCACTGGATGTGTTGAAGACCAAGACCAACAAATGTGATGTGAAATGGTTTTTCTCCCATGTTGCGTTTAAGAGAAAACAGCAAATGCACGTTTTAGGCCAAAATGCATTGAAAGCAATGGAAACAACAAAAGTGCATATGTTGTGTTATCTCCTCTTGTAGCAAACACAAACAGCTCAAAATTTCACTGGATGTCTTGAAGACCAAGACCAACAAATGTGATGTGAAATGGTTTTTCTCCCATGTTGCGTTTAAGAGAAAACAGCAAATGCACGTTTTAGGCCAAAATGCATTGAAAGCAATGAAAACAACAAAAGCGCATACTTTGTGTTATCTCCACTTGTAGCAAACACAGACAGCTCAAAATTTCACTGGATGTGTTGAAGACCAAGACCCACAAATGTGATGTGAAATGGTTTTTCTCCCATGTTGCGTTTAAGAGAAAACAGCAATTGCTCGTTTTAGGCCAAAATGCATTGAAAGCAATGAAAACAACAAAAGCGCATACTTTGTGTTATCTCCTCTTGTAGCAAACACAGACAGCTCAAAATTTCACTGGATGTGTTGAAGACCAAGACCCACAAATATGATGTGAAATGGTTTTTCTCCCATGTTGCGTTTAAGAGAAAACAGCAATTGCTCGTTTTAGGCCAAAATGCATTGAAAGCAATGAAAACAACAAAAGCGCATACTTTGTGTTATCTCCTCTTGTAGCAAACACAGACAGCTCAAAATTTCACTGGATGTGTTGAAGACCAAGACCCACAAATGTGATGTGAAATGGTTTTTCTCCCATGTTGCGTTTAAGAGAAAACAGCAATTGCACGTTTTAGGCCAAAATGCATTGAAAGCAATGGAAACAACAAAAGCGCATACTTTGTGTTATCTCCTCTTGTAGCAAACACAGGCAGCTCAAAATTTCACTGGATGTGTTGAAGACCAAGACCAACAAATGTGATGTGAAATGGTTTTTCTCCCATGTTGCGTTTAAGAGAAAACAGCAAATGCACATTTTAGGCCAAAATGCTTTGAAAGCAATGGAAACAACAAAAGCGCATACTTTGTGTTATCTCCACTTGTAGCAAACACAGACAGCTCAAAATTTCACTGGATGTGTTGAAGACCAAGACCCACAAATGTGATGTGAAATGGTTTTTCTCCCATGTTGCGTTTAAGAGAAAACAGCAAATGCACGTTTTAGGCCAAAATGCATTGAAAGCAATGGAAACAACAAAAGCGCATACTTTGTGTTATCTCCTCTTGTAGCAAACACAGGCAGCTCAAAATTTCACTGGATGTGTTGAAGACCAAGACCAACAAATGTGATGTGAAATGGTTTTTCTCCCATGTTGCGTTTAAGAGAAAACAGCAAATGCACGTTTTAGGCCAAAATGCTTTGAAAGCAATGGAAACAACAAAAGCGCATACTTTGTGTTATCTCCACTTGTAGCAAACACAGACAGCTCAAAATTTCACTGGATGTGTTGAAGACCAAGACCCACAAATGT
Organism: Taudactylus pleione; assembly: GCA_031769625.1. Classification (NCBI taxonomy): domain Eukaryota; kingdom Metazoa; phylum Chordata; class Amphibia; order Anura; family Myobatrachidae; genus Taudactylus; species Taudactylus pleione. Next base: position 30,484 of record JAUIMM010003562.1, read on the forward strand.
GATGTGAAATGGTTTTTCTCCCATGTTGCGTTTAAGAGAAAACAGCAATTGCTCGTTTTAGGCAAAAATGCATTGAAAGCAATGGAACCAACAAAAGCGCATACTTTGTGTTATCTCCTCTTGTAGCAAACACAGACAGCTCAAAATTTCACTGGATGTGTTGAAGACCAAGACCCACAAATGTGATGTGAAATGGTTTTTCTCCCATGTTGCGTTTAAGAGAAAACAGCAATTGCACGTTTTAGGCCAAAATGCATTGAAAGCAATGGAACCAACAAAAGCGCATACTTTGTGTTATCTCCTCTTGTAGCAAACACAGACAGCTCAAAATTTCACTGGATGTGTTGAAGACCAAGACCCACAAATATGATGTGAAATGGTTTTTCTCCCATGTTGCGTTTAAGAGAAAACAGCAATTGCTCGTTTTAGGCCAAAATGCATTGAAAGCAATGGAAACAACAAAAGCGCATACTTTGTGTTATCTTCTCTTGTAGCAAACACAGGCAGCTCAAAATTTCACTGGATGTGTTGAAGACCAAGACCAACAAATGTGATGTGAAATGGTTTTTCTCCCATGTTGCGTTTAAGAGAAAACAGCAAATGCACGTTTTAGGCCAAAATGCTTTGAAAGCAATGGAAACAACAAAAGCGCATACTTTGTGTTATCTCCACTTGTAGCAAACACAGACAGCTCAAAATTTCACTGGATGTGTTGAAGACCAAGACCCACAAATGTGATGTGAAATGGTTTTTCTCCCATGTTGCGTTTAAGAGAAAACAGCAATTGCTCGTTTTAGGCAAAAATGCATTGAAAGCAATGGAACCAACAAAAGCGCATACTTTGTGTTATCTTCTCTTGTAGCAAACACAGACAGCTCAAAATTTCACTGGATGTGTTGAAGACCAAGACCAACAAATGTGATGTGAAATGGTTTTTCTCCCATGTTGCGTTTAAGAGAAAACAGCAAATGCACGTTTTAGGCCAAAATGCTTTGAAAGCAATGGAAACAAAAAAGCGCATACTTTCTGTTATCTCCACTTGTAGCAAACACAGACAGCTCAAAATTTCACTGGATGTGTTGAAGACCAAGACCCACAAATGTGATGTGAAATGGTTTTTCTCCCATGTTGCGTTTAAGAGAAAACAGCAAATGCACGTTTTAGGCCAAAATGCATTGAAAGCAATGGAAACAACAAAAGCGCATACTTTGTGTTATCCTCTCTTGTAGCAAACACAGGCAGCTCAAAATTTCACTGGATGTGTTGAAGACCAAGACCAACAAATGTGATGTGAAATGGTTTTTCTCCCATGTTGCGTTTAAGAGAAAACAGCAAATGCACGTTTTAGGCCAAAATGCTTTGAAAGCAATGGAAACAACAAAAGCGCATACTTTGTGTTATCTCCACTTGTAGCAAACACAGACAGCTCAAAATTTCACTGGATGTGTTGAAGACCAAGACCCACAAATGGGATGTGAAATGGTTTTTCTCCCATGTTGCGTTTAAGAGAAAACAGCAATTGCTCGTTTTAGGCAAAAATGCATTGAAAGCAATGGAACCAACAAAAGCGCATACTTTGTGTTATCTCCTCTTGTAGCAAACACAGACAGCTCAAAATTTCACTGGATGTGTTGAAGACCAAGACCAACAAATGTGATGTGAAATCGTTTTTCTCCCATGTTGCGTTTAAGAGAAAACAGCAAATGCACGTTTTAGGCCAAAATGCATTGAAAGCAATGGAAACAACAAAAGTGCATATGTTGTGTTATCTCCTCTTGTAGCAAACACAAACAGCTCAAAATTTCACTGGATGTCTTGAAGACCAAGACCAACAAATGTGATGTGAAATGGTTTTTCTCCCATGTTGCGTTTAAGAGAAAACAGCAAATGCACGTTTTAGGCCAAAATGCATTGAAAGCAATGAAAACTACAAAAGCGCATACTTTGTGTTATCTCCACTTGTAGCAAACACAGACAGCTCAAAATTTCACTGGATGTGTTGAAGACCAAGACCCACAAATGTGATGTGAAATGGTTTTTCTCCCATGTTGCGTTTAAGAGAAAACAGCAATTGCTCGTTTTAGGCCAAAATGCATTGAAAGCAATGAAAACAACAAAAGCGCATACTTTGTGTTATCTCCTCTTGTAGCAAACACAGACAGCTCAAAATTTCACTGGATGTGTTGAAGACCAAGACCCACAAATATGATGTGAAATGGTTTTTCTCCCATGTTGCGTTTAAGAGAAAACAGCAATTGCTCGTTTTAGGCCAAAATGCATTGAAAGCAATGAAAACAACAAAAGCGCATACTTTGTGTTATCTCCTCTTGTAGCAAACACAGACAGCTCAAAATTTCACTGGATGTGTTGAAGACCAAGACCCACAAATGTGATGTGAAATGGTTTTTCTCCCATGTTGCGTTTAAGAGAAAACAGCAATTGCACGTTTTAGGCCAAAATGCATTGAAAGCAATGGAAACAACAAAAGCGCATACTTTGTGTTATCTCCTCTTGTAGCAAACACAGGCAGCTCAAAATTTCACTGGATGTGTTGAAGACCAAGACCAACAAATGTGATGTGAAATGGTTTTTCTCCCATGTTGCGTTTAAGAGAAAACAGCAAATGCACATTTTAGGCCAAAATGCTTTGAAAGCAATGGAAACAACAAAAGCGCATACTTTGTGTTATCTCCACTTGTAGCAAACACAGACAGCTCAAAATTTCACTGGATGTGTTGAAGACCAAGACCCACAAATGTGATGTGAAATGGTTTTTCTCCCATGTTGCGTTTAAGAGAAAACAGCAAATGCACGTTTTAGGCCAAAATGCATTGAAAGCAATGGAAACAACAAAAGCGCATACTTTGTGTTATCTCCTCTTGTAGCAAACACAGGCAGCTCAAAATTTCACTGGATGTGTTGAAGACCAAGACCAACAAATGTGATGTGAAATGGTTTTTCTCCCATGTTGCGTTTAAGAGAAAACAGCAAATGCACGTTTTAGGCCAAAATGCTTTGAAAGCAATGGAAACAACAAAAGCGCATACTTTGTGTTATCTCCACTTGTAGCAAACACAGACAGCTCAAAATTTCACTGGATGTGTTGAAGACCAAGACCCACAAATGTGATGTGAAATGGTTTTTCTCCCATGTTGCGTTTAAGAGAACACAGCAATTGCTCGTTTTAGGCAAAAATGCATTGAAAGCAATGGAACCAACAAAAGCGCATACTTTGTGTTATCTCCTCTTGTAGCAAACACAGACAGCTCAAAATTTCACTGGATGTGTTGAAGACCAAGACCCACAAATGTGATGTGAAATGGTTTTTCTCCCATGTTGCGTTTAAGAGAAAACAGCAATTGCACGTTTTAGGCCAAAATGCATTGAAAGCAATGGAAACAACAAAAGCGCATACTTTGTGTTATCTCCTCTTGTAGCAAACACAGGCAGCTCAAAATTTCACTGGATGTGTTGAAGACCAAGACCAACAAATGTGATGTGAAATGGTTTTTCTCCACTGTTGCGTTTAAGAGAAAACAGCAAATGCACGTTTTAGGCCAAAATGCTTTGAAAGCAACAAAAAGCAACAAAAGCGCATACTTTGTGTTATCTCCACTTGTAGCAAACACAAACAGCTCAAAATTTCACTGGATGTCTTGAAGACCAAGACCAACAAATGTGATGTGAAATGGTTTTTCTCCCATGTTGCGTTTAAGAGAAAACAGCAATTGCTCATTTTAAGCAAAAATGCATTGAAAGCAATGGAACCAACAAAAGCGCATACTTTGTGTTATCTCCTCTTGTAGCAAACACAGACAGCTCAAAATTTCACTGGATGTGTTGAAGACCAAGACCAACAAATGTGATGTGAAATGGTTTTTCTCCCATGTTGCGTTTAAGAGAAAACAGCAAATGCACGTTTTAGGCCAAAATGCATTGAAAGCAATGGAAACAACAAAAGTGCATATGTTGTGTTATCTCCTCTTGTAGCAAACACAAACAGCTCAAAATTTCACTGGATGTCTTGAAGACCAAGACCCACAAATGTGATGTGAAATGGTTTTTCTCCCATGTTGCATTTAAGAGAAAACAGCAATTGCTCGTTTTAGGCAAAAATGCATTGAAAGCAATGGAACCAACAAAAGCGCATACTTTGTGTTATCTCCTCTTGTAGCAAACACAGACAGCTCAAAATTTCACTGGATGTGTTGAAGACCAAGACCCACAAATATGATGTGAAATGGTTTTTCTCCCATGTTGCATTTAAGAGAAAACAGCAATTGCTCGTTTTAGGCCAAAATGCATTGAAAGCAATGAAAACAACAAAAGCGCATACTTTGTGTTATCTCCTCTTGTAGCAAACACAGACAGCTCAAAATTTCACTGGATGTGTTGAAGACCAAGACCCACAAATGTGATGTGAAATGGTTTTTCTCCCATGTTGCGTTTAAGAGAAAACAGCAATTGCTCGTTTTAGGCAAAAATGCATTGAAAGCAATGGAACAAACAAAAGCGCATACTTTGTGTTATCTCCTCTTGTAGCAAACACAGACAGCTCAAAATTTCACTGGATGTGTTGAAGACCAAGACCCACAAATGTGATGTGAAATGTTTTTTCTCCCATGTTGCGTTTAAGAGAAAACAACAATTGCACGTTTTAGGCCAAAATGCATTGAAAGCAATGGAAACAACAAAAGCGCATACTTTGTGTTATCTCCTCTTGTAGCAAACACAGGCAGCTCAAAATTTCACTGGATGTGTTGAAGACCAAGACCAACAAATGTGATGTGAAATGGTTTTTCTCCCATGTTGCGTTTAAGAGAAAACAGCAAATGCACGTTTTAGGCCAAAATGCTTTGAAAGCAATGGAAACAACAAAAGCGCATACTTTGTGTTATCTCCACTTGTAGCAAACAAAGACAGCTCAAAATTTCACTGGATGTGTTGAAGACCAAGACCCACAAATGTGATGTGAAATGGTTTTTCTCCCATGTTGCGTTTAAGAGAAAACAGCAAATGCACGTTTTAGGCCAAAATGCATTGAAAGCAATGGAAACAACAAAAGCGCATACTTTGTGTTATCTTCTCTTGTAGCAAACACAGGCAGCTCAAAATTTCACTGGATGTGTTGTAGACCAAGACCAACAAATGTGATGTGAAATGGTTTTTCTCCCATGTTGCGTTTAAGAGAAAACAGCAAATGCACGTTTTAGGCCAAAATGCTTTGAAAGCAATGGAAACAACAAAAGCGCATACTTTGTGTTATCTCCACTTGTAGCAAACACAGACAGCTCAAAATTTCACTGGATGTGTTGAAGACCAAGACCCACAAATGTGATGTGAAATGGTTTTTCTCCCATGTTGCGTTTAAGAGTAAACAGCAATTGCTCGTTTTAGGCAAAAATGCATTGAAAGCAATGGAACCAACAAAAGCGCATACTTTGTGTTATCTCCTCTTGTAGCAAACACAGACAGCTCAAAATTTCACTGGATGTGTTGAAGACCAAGACCCACAAATGTGATGTGAAATGGTTTTTCTCCCATGTTGCGTTTAAGAGAAAACAGCAATTGCACGTTTTAGGCCAAAATGCATTGAAAGCAATGGAAACAACAAAAGCGCATACTTTGTGTTATCTCCTCTTGTAGCAAACACAGGCAGCTCAAAATTTCACTGGATGTGTTGAAGACCAAGACCAACAAATGTGATGTGAAATGGTTTTTCTCCACTGTTGCGTTTAAGAGAAAACAGCAAATGCACGTTTTAGGCCAAAATGCTTTGAAAGCAATGGAAACAACAAAAGCGCATACTTTGTGTTATCTCCACTTGTAGCAAACACAGACAGCTCAAAATTTCACTGGATGTGTTGAAGACCAAGACCCACAAATGTGATGTGAAATGGTTTTTCTCCCATGTTGCGTTTAAGAGAAAACAGCAAATGCACGTTTTAGGCCAAAATGCTTTGAAAGCAATGGAAACAACAAAAGCGCATACTTTGTGTTATCTCCACTTGTAGCAAACACAGACAGCTCAAAATTTCACTGGATGTGTTGAAGACCAAGACCCACAAATGTGATGTGAAATGGTTTTTCTCCCATGTTGCGTTTAAGAGAAAACAGCAATTGCTCGTTTTAGGCAAAAATGCATTGAAAGCAATGGAACCAACAAAAGCGCATACTTTGTGTTATCTTCTCTTGTAGCAAACACAGACAGCTCAAAATTTCACTGGATGTGTTGAAGACCAAGACCAACAAATGTGATGTGAAATGGTTTTTCTCCCATGTTGCGTTTAAGAGAAAACAGCAAATGCACATTTTAGGCCAAAATGCTTTGAAAGCAATGGAAACAAAAAAGCGCATACTTTCTGTTATCTCCACTTGTAGCAAACACAGACAGCTCAAAATTTCACTGGATGTGTTGAAGACCAAGACCCACAAATGTGATGTGAAATGGTTTTTCTCCCATGTTGCGTTTAAGAGAAAACAGCAAATGCACGTTTTAGGCCAAAATGCATTGAAAGCAATGGAAACAACAAAAGCGCATACTTTGTGTTATCCTCTCTTGTAGCAAACACAGGCAGCTCAAAATTTCACTGGATGTGTTGAAGACCAAGACCAACAAATGTGATGTGAAATGGTTTTTCTCCCATGTTGCGTTTAAGAGAAAACAGCAAATGCACGTTTTAGGCCAAAATGCTTTGAAAGCAATGGAAACAACAAAAGCGCATACTTTGTGTTATCTCCACTTGTAGCAAACACAGACAGCTCAAAATTTCACTGGATGTGTTGAAGACCAAGACCCACAAATGGGATGTGAAATGGTTTTTCTCCCATGTTGCGTTTAAGAGAAAACAGCAATTGCTCGTTTTAGGCAAAAATGCATTGAAAGCAATGGAACCAACAAAAGCGCATACTTTGTGTTATCTCCTCTTGTAGCAAACACAGACAGCTCAAAATTTCACAGATTGTGTTGAAGACCAAGACCCACAAATGTGATGTGAAATGGTTTTTCTCCCATGTTGCGTTTAAGAGAAAACAGCAAATGCACGTTTTAG
>JAUIMM010003563.1:0-71091 GCA_031769625.1 Taudactylus pleione
AGCCCAGGGTTGACTTTCCACCCACCCTGTCTTTGGGCCTCACAATGGTATTAAAGTCACCACCAAAGACAACTTGCCGGGCCGTAAACAGGAATGGCTTTATCAGCCCAAAGAGGCACTTCCTGTCCCAGGCCGACTGTGGTCCATAGATGTTGATCAACCTGAGATCATGCCCCCTTAGGCTAATATCCAAAACCATACACCTACCTACCTGTAGCGCCATAATCTTGTGTACAGTTACCATGCCAGAAAAAAGTACCGCCACCCCACCGTACGGCTCGGCTGCAAGCGACCAGAAGGACGGACCACGCCTCCACTGGCTTTTGGCCCTGCGAAGTGTGGACAAATCCCCTATTCTGGTCTCTTGCAAAAACAAAAAGTCAATATCAATTGTGTTGAAAAAAGAGAAGGCCATATAGCGAGCACGCTCAGAAAGAACGGAAGCCACATTAATGGTGGCACATCGTATAGGATGGGGATCCATAGTTCCAGATTATAGAGGTAGGACTCCATCTTACTTTCTCTTTGCCTGTTGAGCAGATTCCTCCCCAGAGGAACCTGTTCTTTTACAGGTGATCCCAAAAGGTAGCACCCCATCAGACGTCAAGACAACCTCTTCCAAACCACCCACCACCGCATCCACACCAACAGAAACCATTGAGGCCTCGGCTCCAACCAGCAGGCTACCGTGCCCACCAACCCCCTTAGCCTCTGGGGAAGGACCCGGGTCTGGATCTGGAGGTTTTGGTATAGCTGTACCTTCAGACTGAGTCCCGGGAGGAGAACTCTCCTTGGGGACCACCAGCGTGCCAGAAGCATCTGGGACCAAATCAGGGGTTTCTTCCACACAGTCTATTTCCTCTGTGGCCACCCCCCCTTGCCCCTCCACAGGCTTATCCACCATGACTGCTTTATCCCCCAGTTCCATCCCCGCTAAATCCCACTCTGGACTTTCAGTACCGGATTTCTTTCCCTCTCTTTCGGCCTTGCTTAAGGCCTTGCTCTCCTTTGCCCTTTTCCCCCTCCTTTCTCTAGGCTGTGCTCCAGCCGCTGCCTCTCCAAAGGTAGATTTTTTGCCCACCTTCCTACCTACAGCCCTATTGGGGACAAAAATAAGATCTTTACCATCCACCCTTACCACCTCTCCCTCCTCCTTCTCCTCTTCATCTGAGGTGTTGAAACAAAACCTATTGGACAGCGTTATCCTGTCTCCAATATTCCTTAGCTTCTTCTTCCTCTTTTTCCCTGCCTCAACCACCGTAAAAGAGGCATCCTTCTCGCCAGCACCCTCCTTATTCACCCCACTTGGCGCCGTACCATGCCCAGAGACACTAGCTGCAGGAACCTTGGCCTTACTCGCACCTTCCGGCTTATCTCCACTAGGTCTCTCCCCATTCCTCTCCACCGCAGTTTCGAAACCCCCATCTTCACCACTCACCTGCCGCTAGCCAAACCACCACCCACCACCTCTTCTTGCCTACCCCCTCCAGCAACTGTCTCCCCCAAGCCTTCATTGTGGGCCGCAGATGGGCAGCGACTATATGGATGACCCACCTTCCCACATAGATTGCACCTGACCTGCCTACAATCTTTCAACACATGCCCCAACCCACTGCACAGCGAGCACTTAGATTCCGTGCAGTCGCTTGAGAAGTGCCGAAAGTCCCCACACTTGAGGCAGACTTTTGGCTGCCCAGGGTAGAAAACCTGGATTCTGTCACGCCCTATAAATGCCGGTGGCGGGATGTGCTTTGTCTCAATACCAGTTTGGAGCAGCCGGACGAAAGCAGAGTATGCACCACCCCATACACCTTTTGTGTAATCGAACTTCTCCAGGTGGGGAGAAAGAACCACACAATGGCGCGAGAGCCAGAACAATATATCCGCCTCTGGTAGTGACTCGTTCCTAACGAGGATGGTAATTTTCGCCCAATCCTGATGTGACACCACCAAAGACCTATATTTACAATATGGTTCCACATTCTTTTTCTCCTCCCACCTTCCACTGAAGGCTTGCAGGCCCCTCAGGGACATAAAGCTAACGTCATAGTCTGGGGTCCTCACCGGGTGAATGCAAGCAAACAAATCACCCGGCGAGAACCCCAGAGAGAAAATCATGTCCAAGAAGGCAGCCTTTCCCGGTGGTTCACCACCCCCAACCCACTTCAACTGCACCACATTTCGCCTTTTAATAGGCACCCCTCCACCACCTCTAATTATCAGAATGACAGGTGCCCGACCTGACACTACATTAGCGTATGAAGACGGGCCAGGTCTAGGCTGAGCAGAAGGACCAGCTACAGGCTGAGCCAATGCGGGCACAGGTCCCAACCCCACTCCCACTCCAGAACCATCACCAACATCCCCTCTCTCAACCCCCGCCTGCCTGGCCAGGTCAGACTTTATCACTTCTACCGCTGCCAAAGACCTAGCTGGGACATTAATACCCCCAAATATGGTTTCAACAACCGCTAACTGGCCCTTATCAAGGGCTGATCTATCCAGACCAGGAAGTCCCTGTGCCCTCACTGGCACTACTTTGGGTGCGATGGCAGCTTCACAGGGGACCAAACCCTGCTTTTCCAGTGCCTCCACCTCCATGGCAACCACAACCATCTGGGCTTCTGAGTCCTCAATAGCAGCTCCTCCAAAATGGCCGCCGCCATCAACTGGAGACACATCCAGCAAACACCGCCTTCCATCGCCCCGGGCTCCACCAACATGGCCGCTGTCTGATGATGGCCCGACTTGCTGCTGCACTTCTTCGGCAGGACCACCCACTACACCAATAGTAGTGCCGGGGCCAACAGGCACCAGGGGATAATCCGCCTCGGTGCCACTATTGCCGGTCCGCACCGGCCCTACCAATGCTGCCTTCGGGAGCAGGACCCGAGCCGCCGGATCACCGGAAGTTATAGCGGTTGCCCCGGCAATGGCGTCAACCGTTACTATGGGAACCGCCATGCCCCCGGCAACAGCAGAGCCTGGTCCCACCCCCAGGAGAGATGCCTCCCCTTGCCCACTCTCCGCAACCACCGACGCCATCTTTGAAAGTCCTCCGGCTGCCACCCCGCCGGGTGCCATCTTAGGACTCACGTCCAATAAGACCACCGCTTCCTCCTTCAGGCACACGTCACCAGCCCCATGGGAATCGGGCATCGCCGGCCTCGCATCCTCCGGGCGTCCAGCCACCTCCAACTCTGCAGCAGCGGCCTCTACAGCGCCCAAACACGGACCATCCTCAGCTACTCCGGCAGGTCCCGGAATGGAAACCGGAGCTCCCGCAGCCGCATCAGAGCCAGGTAAGGTCTTTTGCTTTTTCTCCTCCTCACGCAGCTGAGAGATTCTCCCTCTCAGCCTTTCCACCTTCTTTCCCAGATCCGCGATTTCACTGCTGAGAATGGGCTTCTGCCAACTTTTAGCACTCTGCCTTTTATTTTTCTTGGCTGAGATCCAGGCCTGAGCACGCCAGACCTCACGCTTGAGTTCATCCGGCCCTAGGCCTAGAAACTCATCCTCCATCTCGTCACTCTCCGCCTCAGCTTCACTGCAGCTCCCCTGGCTCAGCACAGATTCACCGCTGGACAACCCCGCATCCTGGTCCTGGCCATCGGCACAAAGAGCCTCCTCCTCACCATCCGGACTGGTAAGCACCTTCCTCCCCAGGGTTACTTCACCCAGGGGACCAGCCTCCTCCGGTTTGGAGACTCCCTCCAACACCACCGGGCCTGCAACCACCAGGTCACCGCTGGCCTCTCTGGAGGAGAGCTGGGTTAACAGCACCACAGCCCTCCTCAGACCAGGATCGCTAGGCCCACCACCAGGCCCTCCTCCAGGACCAGAAGCCTGGGGATCGCCATCATCCTCCTCCCCAGGAGGGTCCATCCTCTGCTGAGGGAAACGCTCAGGAGAGACTACTGGCTTCAAATACTACCAGAGGCCTGGGAGCTCTGAAATGGGTGACCTCTCGCCGAGGGATTCAACACATTCGGTTAAATTTTGAGCTGTCTGTGTTTGCTACAAGAGGAGATATCACAAAGTATGTGCTTTTGTTGTTTCCATTGCTTTCAAAGCATTTTGGCCTAAAACGAGCATTTGCTGTTTTCTCTTAAATGCAACATGGGAGAAAAACCATTTCACATCAAATTTGTGGGTCTTGGTCTTCAACACATTCTGTGAAATTTTGAGCTGTCTGTGTTTGCTACAAGAGGAGATATCACAAAGTATGCACTTTTGTTATTTCCATTGCTTTCAATGCATTTTGGCCTAAAACGAGCATTTGCTGTTTTCTCTTAAATGCAACATGGGAGAAAAACCATTTCACATCACATTTGTGGGTCTTGGTCTTCAACACATTCAGTGAAATTTTGAGCTGTCTGTGTTTGCTACAAGAGGAGATATCACAAAGTATGCGCTTTTGTTGTTTCCATTGCTTTCAATGCATTTTGGCCTAAAACGAGCATTTGCTGTTGTCTCTTAAACTCAACATGGGAGAAAAACCATTCACATCACATTTGTGGGTCTTGGTCTTCAACACATTCGGTGAAATGTTGAGCTGTCTGTGTTTGCTATAAGAGGCGATATCGCAAAGTATGCGCTTTTGTTGTTTCCATTGCTTTCAATGCATTTTGGCCTAAAACGAGCATTTGCTGTTTTCTCTTAAACGCAACATGGGAGAAAAACCATTTCACATCATATTTGTGGGTCTTGGTCTTCAACACATTCGGTGAAATTTTGAGCTGTCTGTGTTTGCTACAAGAGGAGATATCACAAAGTATGTGCTTTTGTTGTTTCCATTGCTTTCAATGCATTTTGGCCTAAAACGAGCATTTGCTGTTTTCTCTTAAATGCAACATTGGAGAAAAACCAATTCACATCACATTTGTGGGTCTTGGTCTTCAACACATTCGGTGAAATTTTGAGCTGTCTGTTTTTGCTACAAGAGGAGATATCACAAAGTATGTGCTTTTATTGTTTCCATTGCTTTCAATGCATTTTGGCCTAAAACGAGCATTTGCTGTTTTCTCTTAAACGCAACATTGGAGAAAAACCATTTCACATCACATTTGTGGGTCTTGGTCTTCAACACATTCGGTGAAATTTTGAGCTGTCTGTGTTTGCTACAAGAGGAGATATCACAAAGTATGTGCTTTTGTTGTTTCCATTGCTTTCAAAGCATTTTGGCCTAAAACGAGCATTTGCTGTTTTCTCTTAAATGCAACATGGGAGAAAAACCATTTCACATCAAATTTGTGGGTCTTGGTCTTCAACACATTCTGTGAAATTTTGAGCTGTCTGTGTTTGCTACAAGAGGAGATATCACAAAGTATGCGCTTTTGTTATTTCCATTGCTTTCAATGCATTTTGGCCTAAAACGAGCACTTGCTGTTTTCTCTTAAATGCAACATGGGAGAAAAACCATTTCACATCACATTTGTGGGTCTTGGTCTTCAACACATGTGGTGAAATTTTGAGCTGTCTGTGTTTGCTACAAGAGGAGATATCACAAAGTAAGCGCTTTTGTTGTTTCCATTGCTTTCAATGCATTTTGGCCTAAAACTAGCATTTGCTGTTTTCTCTTAAACGCAACATGGGAGAAAAACCATTTCACATGACATTTGTGGGTCTTGGTCTTCAACACATTTTGGTGAAATTTTGAGCTGTCTGTGTTTGCTACAAGAGGAGATATCACAAAGTATGCGCTTTTGTTGTTTCCATTGCTTTCAATGCATTTTGGCCAAAAAACGAGCATTTGCTGTTTTCTATTAAACGCAACATGGGAGAAAAAGCAGTTCACATCACATTTGTGGGTCTTGGTCTTCAACACATTCGGTGAAATTTTGAGCTGTCTGTGTTTGCTACAAGCGGAGATATCACAAAGTATGCGCTTTTGTTGTTTCCATTGCTTTCAAGGCATTTTGGCCTAAAACGATCACTTGCTGTTTTCTCTTAAACGCAACATGGGAGCAAAACCATTTCACATCACATTTGTGGGTCTTGGTCTTCAACACATTCGGTGAAATTTTGAGCTGTCTGTGTTTGCTACAAGAGGAGATATCACAAAGTATGCGCTTTTGTTGTTTCAATTGCTTTCAATGCATTTTGGCCTAAAATGAGCATTTGCTGTTTTCTCTTAAACGCAACATGGGAGAAAAACCATTTCACATCACATTTGTGGGACTTGGTCTTCAACACATTTGGTGAAATTTTGAGCTGTCTGTGTTTGCTACAAGAGGAGATATTACAAAGTATGCGCTTTTGTTGTTTCCAATGCTTCAATGCATTTTGGCCTAAAACAAGCATTTGCTGTTTTCTCTTAAATGCAACATGGGAGAAAAACCATTTCACATCACATTTGTGGGTCTTGGTCTTCAACACATTCAATGAAATTTAGAGCTGTTTGTGTTTGCTACAAGAGGAGATATCACAAAGTATGCGCTTTTGTTGTTTCCATTGCTTTCAATGCATTTTGGCATAAAACGAGCATTTGCTGTTTTCTCTTAAACACAACATGGGAGAAAAACCATTTCACATCACATTTGTGGGTCTTGGTCTTCAACACATTCGGTGAAATTTTGAGCTGTCTGTGTTTGCTACAAGAGGAGATATCACAAAGTATGTGCTTTTGTTGTTTCCATTGCTTTCAAAGCATTTTGGCCTAAAACGAGCATTTGCTGTTTTCTCTTAAATGCAACATGGGAGAAAAACCATTTCACATCAAATTTGTGGGTCTTGGTCTTCAACACATTCTGTGAAATTTTGAGCTGTCTGTGTTTGCTACAAGAGGAGATATCACAAAGTATGCGCTTTTGTTATTTCCATTGCTTTCAATGCATTTTGGCCTAAAACGAGCACTTGCTGTTTTCTCTTAAACGCAACATGGGAGAAAAACCATTTCACATCACATTTGTGGGTCTTGGTCTTCAACACATGTGGTGAAATTTTGAGCTGTCTGTGTTTGCTACAAGAGGAGATATCACAAAGTAAGCGCTTTTGTTGTTTCCATTGCTTTCAATGCATTTTGGCCTAAAACTAGCATTTGCTGTTTTCTCTTAAACGCAACATGGGAGAAAAACCATTTCACATGACATTTGTGGGTCTTGGTCTTCAACACATTTGGTGAAATTTTGAGCTGTCTGTGTTTGCTACAAGAGGAGATATCACAAAGTATGTGCTTTTGTTGTTTCCATTGCTTTCAATGCATTTTGGCCAAAAAACGAGCATTTGCTGTTTTCTATTAAACGCAACATGGGAGAAAAAGCATTTCACATCACATTTGTGGGTCTTGGTCTTCAACACATTCTGTGAAATTTTGAGCTGTCTGTGTTTGCTACAAGCGGAGATATCACAAAGTATGCGCTTTTGTTGTTTCCATTGCTTTCAATGCATTTTGGCCTAAAACGAGCACTTGCTGTTTTCTCTTAAACGCAACATGGGAGCAAAACCATTTCACATCACATTTGTGGGTAATCCTTTTTTTTATTGAAAAACTTGCAGCATATAAATAAATACATAGAAAAAATACTGCACTTCAACATATCTTTTGCCATATATACAAAAAACAACCAGGTTATTGTAATCAAAATATATGACTCTATCAAATTCTGCAAAGAGCCACAAAACAGATAAACCTCCTGAACATAACACATCACACACTCCACCCAGACAAGACAGTGTACAAACCATCACCTGAAACAACAAAATATCTTTAAAACAATAAACTTTAACACAATAAGCTTTTAGCTATTCCCTTTTTCAAAAAAGACTTTAAAACTATCACCAACACTAACTCCAACACATAGAGAAAATGAAGGAGCTGTTTAGGCGCATGAAAATCATTCCATAAAAACCAGAAAAATCCAAAAATCTACTGCGGAAGTGGAAAGAAGAGCTTCAAGCCCATAGGATAAACAGGAAAAAGACTGGTACTTTTTGTCACCCACTAAGGGGGCTTCAGGTGCCTCCATCTCCTCGACCACCCAACAGCATCCAGTCTCCTCCTGTCCATCTCCATCAGAGACCTAACCTCGTGAAGAATGTTACACGCCACCACCTCACAGGGAAGGATTTTACTTCTAGTTGTTACTAAGCACCGTGCGCTCCACGTGTGATATCTAACCACTAAACTAACTACAAAAATGGTGACCAAATCATAACGCCCATACCCTTTGAATGCTCCGTAAACCCACTCAGGGTAACTGAGCCCCGAAAGGCACGGAATGCGTAAGGCGCTCAAAACTTTCTTATAAATCTCAATGTTAAAGGGACATTCGAGCAAGAAGTGGTCCATAGTCTCCTCCTCCCCTGGACATTCCTCCCGTGGGCAACCACGATCATCGGCGCTTCTCCACCTGATGTGCCCCCTAACATAGAGCCTTCCTTGAAAAGAGAGCCAGGCCAGGTCCCTATACTTCAGTGGAATCCTCTCTGAACAGATCAAAGAGATCCCATCTGAGCAAACCTTGCCCGGGCAGTCCCTCAGTGATAGCGGGGCATAGAAGCGAGCCCGCAAAATGCCTCTCTCCAACTCCTTCCTAGAAAGGGTCTTGACATCACTCGCCACTACTCCCCATAGCCTTGTCACTCTCAAGCACAGGATGACATAGATCGGAAGAGCACCAGACCTACCTCTGAAGGCTTTAACACGGCCGCCATCATACCAGAGTTCAAGGAAAGGAGACACCCAAGCCCTAAAACTCTCTACCCACCAAGGAGAAGTCTCCAGAAACAGACTTCCAAGATTCAATTTAATAAAAGTTGTGGCAAAAAACACCACCGGATTGACCATACCCAATCCACCTTCATTCCTTGGTCTGTAGGTTATACCCCTCTTGACAATGTTCATCCCGTTCCCCCAAAATAAAAGGAAGAACAAGGATAACACTTTGGACCACAAAGATTGTGGCAAGAAACACACGTAGCTGACATACAGAAAAATAGGAACCAGGAAAGTTTTGCACAAGTGAACCCTTTCCCTGTAGGAGAACTGCCAAGTTCTCCAGGACTGTACTTTCCTGCTGGCTTCCTCTATCCTCTTTTCCCAATTTCGAGTGGCATAATCACCACGGTCAAAAATGATGCCTAAGATTTTGATCTGCGAACTGGCCCGGGGGAGACTGTCCGGAAGGCGAAATTCATCACCTTCCTCCCCCATCCAGAAAGCTTCACATTTGTCCTGATTTACTCTGGAGCACGAGGCTTCAGAGTAGTCGGAGACTAGGTGTTCTATACACTGAGCCTCTGCCACAGAGGACAGGACCACAGTGACATCATCCGCGTAGGCCACCACCCTCAATGGAGCCTCTGGGCCCAGCTGCACCCCCCTCAATGCACTGCAACCAATCCTCCTTACGAAGGGATCGATCGCGAAAACATATAAGAGCGGGCTCAGGGGGCATCCCTGACGGACACCAGAGTCAACCTTGAAAGCAGGGCCCACCCAACCATTAACAAGCGGGAAGCTTTCGGCCTTATTGTATAAAACACGAAGCCAATCCACCACCCTCACTGGAAGACCATACCACTCCAGAACAGCCCACAGGTACTTGTGGTTCACCCGGTCAAAAGCCTTCGACTGGTCCAATGCCAGTAAGTACTTGCCCCACTTTTCAGCACGACAGCGTTCCACGGCCTCCCGGACGCCAAGGACAGCACTAAACGTGCTACGACCCTTCACAGTGCAATGCTGAGATGGAGACAGTACCAGCCCGGAAATTTCCATCAGCCGATTAAACAGTATTTTTGCCAGGATCTTTCTGTCCGTATTGAGAAGAGCGATGGGGCGCCAATTCTCAATACGGGACGGGTCCTTACCTTTTGATAACAATATGAGAGCGGAAGACCTCATGGAAGGAGGGAGTGACCCCTCACCCAGGCATTCATTATAGACCTCCATAAGGCGCGGAGCCAAGATGTCCCTGAAAGCTTTAAAGAACTCGGACGTTAAACCATCCGGACCTGGAGATTTTTTGATAGACAAACTGTCTATCGCCCTCTTGACTTCCTCCACCGTCACATCATCACCCAAAGAGTCAAAGGAGGCATCAAGTTTCTGTAACCCTGGTGTCTCCCTCAGAAAGGACTCCATCCTCTCCCTAATAAGTGGCTGCTCAGACAGAAGGTCCGTATAATAGGACCTGATGACCCCCAGGATACCATCCCTGTCTTCACAGAGAGTACCCTGCCCGTCATACAGGCCCCTCACCTCCCTTAGATCAACCGCCTTCCTGCAACTCTGGTAGGGATCAGGCGAGTGGTATTTACCATAATCCCTCTCCAAAATCAAGGAAGCCAGCCGATCATATTGGAGCTCCCTCAACTGAGCTTTCACCCGGAAGATATCCCCACTATCTCCACACTCAGAGATCAGGAAATCAAGTTTCTTCCTCAAACTCTGGTAGACACATCTTTTTCTCAAGTTCTTTTGTGCTACCAGCCTCTGAAAAAGCCTTCGAGTCCTTTTTTTGCACTCTTCCCACCACTCAGACCTAGACCAACCTGCCTCCAGAAGTGTCTCCTGTAGTTGGAAGAAATCCCCAAAGGACTGGCTAATACTCTCTTCTTTCAGAAGGTCAGAGCTCAAACGCCAAAGGCCCCGGCCTCTCTGAGGAGTTTCCGAAGCATTCAACGCGACACTCAGACAAACGTGGTCGGAGAATTCTACAGCCCTTACCTCAGGAGGCAGAGTTTTCGAACTCTCCTTAACAAAAAACCTATCTATCCTAGACCTACGATTGCTACAATGATACGTGTAACCCGTGAGGTCTGGACAATGGCGAATGTGCACATCGACCAGACCTGCCTCTCTAACCATACTAACTAAAAATCTCGCATCATAGCCCAGGGTTGACTTTGCACCTCCCCTGTCTTTGGGCCTTACAATGGTGTTAAAATCACCACCAAAGACAACCTGCCGGGCCGTAAAAAGGAATGGTTTTATCAGCCCAAAAAGGCACTTCCTATCCCAGGCCGACTGCGGTCCGTAGACGTTAATCAGCCTGAGATCATGCCCCCTTAGGCTAACATCCAAAACCATACACCTACCTATCTGTAATTCTATAATCTTGTGTACAGTTACCATATCAGTAAAAAGCACTGCCACCCCACCGTACGGCTCGGCCGCAAGAGACCAATAGGATGGGCCCCTCCTCCACTGGCTTTTGGCCCTGCGAAGTGTGGACAAGTCCCCTATTCTGGTCTCCTGCAAAAACAAAATATCAACCTCAATCGTGTTGAAAAAAGAAAAGGCCATATAACGAGCACGTTCAGAATAAACGGAAGCCACATTAATGGTGGCACATCGTATAGGGTGTGTAGCCATAGTTCTAGATTATAGAGATAGGGCTCCATTTCACTTTCACTTTGTTACACAGGAAGACCCCTCCCCCGAGGAACCTTCCTGCTTACAAGGCACCCCAGAAGTGATACC
The DNA here is from genome assembly GCA_031769625.1 of Taudactylus pleione. Lineage (NCBI taxonomy): Eukaryota > Metazoa > Chordata > Amphibia > Anura > Myobatrachidae > Taudactylus > Taudactylus pleione. The sequence continues at coordinate 11,429 of JAUIMM010003563.1, forward strand.
TTCACCAGACGATGACACAACCATACACACACCCTCCACCACATCCACACCATCCCCAAGAGGCACAGCACCCGCAGTTGGTTCACCCGGCCCATCGGCCCCAACCGCAGACACCAACCCCACCTCAACAATACCCTGCCTGTCCCCACCAGTCAGGGAAACAAAAGCAGGATCAGGGTCAGGATCTGGCGGTTTTGGATCCACCAAGATGACTGGAGCTTCCTGACTTGGAGGTATCATCTCCCAAGAATCTCCCAAAATAACAGACTCAGGGGTTTCCTCCACTATGTCTTCTCCGGCAGAAAACACTCCAACCTCCTCCATCTTCCCTAAACCCTTTCCTTCACCACTTGACCCTGTCAATCCCAGATTCGACAGGTCCCACTCCAGCTTACCACCCTGTTCCACATTCTTTGATTTCACCGTAACCTTTCCCCCTCTTCTCCTGTTTTTCGCTTTAGCACCTTCCGCAGCTTCCCCAAAGGTACTTTTCCTACTGACCTTCTTTCTCATCTCAGAAGGCCGAGCAACCTGAACCAAATCACCACTTTCCTGCCTTACTATCTCCCCCCCCTTCTCCGCTACCTCCTCCTCCTCGTCATCTGCCACAGAGAATGTAAAGCGATTTGAAAGCTGGACAACATCCTCCCTTTGCCCTACCCTCCTCTTCCTATTTGACTTCACAACTGTAAAGGAAGATTCTCCCCTCTCTACCGGCACCTCCTTCTGGATTTTGGCAGCTTCCAGCACCTCTTTTCCACTACCTACTTCCTCACCCTCCTCAATGTCACTCAGACTGGCCCCTCTCGTTGGAGGTTCTATGACCACCGGCAAACTCCCAATAGCACTTTCCTCATTGTGCGATGCCGAGGGGCAACGGCTATAAGGATGACCGATACACCCACAGAGATTACACTTCACCACATCACAATCTCTAGAGAGGTGACCCAACTCGCCACACATGGCACACTTGACCTCAGGGCAATTGTTAGAAAAATGCCTAAAGCTGCCACAACGATGACAGACTCTTGGCTGACCGGGGTAGAAAGCCTGGATCTTATCTCGGCCAATAAAAGTTGCTGCCGGAATATGCTTTGTCTCTATACCTACCCTGTTTAGCCTGACAAAGACAGAATAAGCTCCACCCCACACCCCCTTTGTGTAGTCAATTTTCTCCAGGCACGTGGACAATACTGTACAAAAGCGGGATAACCAGAACAGGATGTCCTGCACTGGGAGGCTCTCATTTCTCACCAGGATAGTGACTTTAACCCTATCCTGGCGAGAGACCATTTGAGACCTGTAATTACTAAAGGGTGTCGCACCCTTCTTCTCCTCCCACCTGGACGCAAATGCCTGTAACCCCCGCAGAGTCTGAAAACTCAGATCATACTCCGGGGTTCTGATGGGGTGAATGCAGGCAAAGAGGTCTATGGGTGAGAATCCCAAGGAGAAAACCATCTCCAGAAAAACACCCTTACTTGGCGGGTCCCCTTCAGCTACCCACTTTAGCTGCACCACATTCCGCCTTCTTATCGGGGTACCACCACCAATACCACTCCCACCACCATCACCACTGGTAGCGGCATTAGGAAACCTTGGTGCCCCTCCACCAGACACTATTGTCGCATAAGACTTGGGCATAGGCTGGCCCATACTTTCCAGTCTGGAATTATTTTCAGCAATCAATTCAATTGCCGCACGGATCCTCTCAGGCCCCCCTATTCCCCCATACAGTGAGTCTGCAACTTTTAATTGTTCCTCCGACAAAGTGGACCTGTCCAGAGGGGGCAGACCCTGTACCAGGCTAGCACCTGCCCTCAGTACCGGAGCCCCTGGGACAACAGCTGTGGCCTTGTTAACATCTTCCTCCACCCTGTCAGCAATCAGCAACATTTCTGCGTCAAGGGAGTCATTCCCACAGTCAGCCGCTACCACCCTCCTCCCAACAGCTGGCAAATCAGTACCGGGCGCCAGCATAATACCGGCAGGCATGACACACTCACCGGATCCAACAGCAGTGTTCCCGATCACCGTGGGAACCACGGCCACGTCCCCATCCACCAGCCGGCGGGGAGCTTCCTCCAACTCCATGGCTCCGTCAGCAACAATCACCAAAGGCACTTCCGCCCTGCCACCGTGAAGCGCATCGTGAGCCGCATCGTGACCCGCAGAGAGCCGGGTCCCCGCAGCCATCTTCCGGACTCTGTGGATTAACTCCTTCGGGCCCGCAACAGCCGCTGAGACACCCACCATGTCTTCCGACTTGATCTCCGCGCCGCCTCCTTCCCCGATCTCGTCGTCTCCGACCTCCATCGGCGCCATCTTGAGACCCGAAATAGCCTGTTTCTGCAGACTCGATTCACAAAACGCCTCTGAAGACTCCTCCATCCTCGCTGGGGCTGCCACCGGGCCCGCCAGGCTCAGCAGATAGAGTACTCTGCCCTTGTACTTGGCCCGCTTCTCCGCCAGCATCAGGAGCTCATCTTTGATGATCAGCCTCCCCTCGTTCGTGGATGTCAAGAACTTCTTCTTCTTGGAGGCAATCCGAGCAGACACCCGACCAGCCTCCTTTCTCAAAGCCGCAACATCCATAGCCAGGAACGTCTCCTGTTCAGCGGCAGCGGCAGCAGCGGCGGCGGCAGCAGCAGCAGCAGCGGCCCCGTCTCCCTCGGAATCAGACTCCAGGGAATCTTCCTCCAAGAGACGCTGAGCATCGGGACAGATCTCCTCCTCCATCTCCGTCTCCGTCTCCGCACAAAAGGTAAGCAGACCCGGGGGAACTGGCTCTACTCCTGGGGTTGCTTCACTCCCAGGGGAGCTTACCACCATCTCACACCCTAGAGTTAAGTCCTCACTCATAGGGGAGCACTGCGTTAGCCCGCACCCTGAAGTTAAATCGCCACTCACAGGGGGGCCATGCAGCATGGGGTCCAAAGTCCGGCTCTCACCATCTTCCACGGCCACATCCAGCCGGGAGAGCACCACCACCGGTCGGCCAGTACTTCCAGCAGGCCCTCCACCACCTCCAGGATCCGGGCCCTCAGAGACTTCCAGGACCCCGGGATCTCCTCCACCATCTCCCGGCAGGCCCTCCATCCTCCCTGGGGAGGGACACTCCAGACAGTCCCTGGCTGCAAATCACTTCCAGAGGCCTAAGAGCTGAATCACAGGCGACCTCTAGGGGCGAGGTCTTCAACACATCCGGTGAAATTTTGAGCTGTCTGTGTTTGCTACAAGAGGAGATATTACAAAGTATGCGCTTTTGTTGTTTCAATTGCTTTCAATGCATTTTGGCCTAAAACGAGCATTTGCTGTTTTCTCTTAAATGCAACATGGGAGAAAAACCATTTCACATCACATTTGTGGGTCTTGGTCTTCAACACATTCAATGAAATTTAGAGCTGTTTGTGTTTGCTACAAGAGGAGATATCACAAAGTATGCGCTTTTGTTGTTTCCATTGCTTTCAATGCATTTTGGCATAAAACGAGCATTTGCTGTTTTCTCTTAAACACAACATGGGAGAAAAACCATTTCACATCACATTTGTGGGTCTTGGTCTTCAACACATTCTGTGAAATTTTCAGCTGTCTGTTTTTGCTACAAGAGGAGATATCACAAAGTATGTGCTTTTGTTGTTTCCATTGATTTCAATGCATTTTGGCCTAAAACGAGCATTTGCTGTTTTCTCTTAAATGCAACATGGGAGAAAAACCATTTCACATCACATTTGTGGGTCTTGGTCTTCAACACATTCAGTGAAATTTTGAGCTGTCTGTGTTTGCTACAAGAGGAGATATCACAAAGTATGCGCTTTTGTTGTTTCTATTGCTTTCAATGCATTTTGGCCTAAAACGAGCATTTGCTGTTGTCTCTTAAACTCAACATGGGAGAAAAACCATTCACATCACATTTGTGGGTCTTGGTCTTCAACACATTCGGTGAAATGTTGAGCTGTCTGTGTTTGCTACAAGAGGCGATATCGCAAAGTATGCGCTTTTGTTGTTTCCATTGCTTTCAATGCATTTTGGCCTAAAACGAGCATTTGCTGTTTTCTCTTAAACGCAACATGGGAGAAAAACCATTTCACATCACATTTGTGGGTCTTGGTCTTCAACACATTCGGTGAAATTTTGAGCTGTCTGTGTTTGCTACAAGAGGAGATATCACAAAGTATGTGCTTTTGTTGTTTCCATTGCTTTCAATGCATTTTGGCCTAAAACGAGCATTTGCTGTTTTCTCTTAAATGCAACATTGGAGAAAAACCAATTCACATCACATTTGTGGGTCTTGGTCTTCAACACATTCGGTGAAATTTTGAGCTGTCTGTTTTTGCTACAAGAGGAGATATCACAAAGTATGTGCTTTTATTGTTTCCATTGCTTTCAATGCATTTTGGCCTAAAACGAGCATTTGCTGTTTTCTATTAAACGCAACATGGGAGAAAAACCATTTCACATCACATTTGTGGGTCTTGGTCTTCAACACATTCGGTGAAATTTGAGCTGTCTGTGTTTGCTACAAGAGGAGATATCACAAAGTATGTGCTTTTGTTGTTTCCATTGCTTTCAAAGCATTTTGGCCTAAAACGAGCATTTGCTGTTTTCTCTTAAATGCAACATGGGAGAAAAACCATTTCACATCAAATTTGTGGGTCTTGGTCTTCAACACATTCTGTGAAATTTTGAGCTGTCTGTGTTTGCTACAAGAGGAGATATCACAAAGTATGCGCTTTTGTTATTTCCATTGCTTTCAATGCATTTTGGCCTAAAACGAGCACTTGCTGTTTTCTCTTAAACGCAACATGGGAGAAAAACCATTTCACATCACATTTGTGGGTCTTGGTCTTCAACACATTCGGTGAAATTTTGAGCTGTCTGTGTTTGCTACAAGCGGAGATATCACAAAGTATGCGCTTTTGTTGTTTCCATTCCTTTCAAGGCATTTTGGCCTAAAACGAGCACTTGCTGTTTTCTCTTAAACGCAACATGGGAGCAAAACCATTTCACATCACATTTGCGGGTCTTGGTCTTCAACACATTCGGTGAAATTTTGAGCTGTCTGTGTTTGCTACAAGAGGAGATATCACAAAGTATGCGCTTTTGTTGTTTCAATTGCTTTCAATGCATTTTGGCCTAAAATGAGCATTTGCTGTTTTCTCTTGAACGCAACATGGGAGAAAAACCATTTCACATCACATTTGTGGGACTTGGTCTTCAACACATTCTGTGAAATTTTGAGCTGTCTGTGTTTGCTACAAGAGGAGATATTACAAAGTATGCGCTTTTGTTGTTTCCAATGCTTCAATGCATTTTGGCCTAAAACAAGCATTTGCTGTTTTCTCTTAAATGCAACATGGGAGAAAAACCATTTCACATCAAATTTGTGGGTCTTGGTCTTCAACACATTCTGTGAAATTTTGAGCTGTCTGTGTTTGCTACAAGAGGAGATATCACAAAGTATGCGCTTTTGTTATTTCCATTGCTTTCAATGCATTTTGGCCTAAAACGAGCACTTGCTGTTTTCTCTTAAACGCAACATGGGAGAAAAACCATTTCACATCACATTTGTGGGTCTTGGTCTTCAACACATGTGGTGAAATTTTGAGCTGTCTGTGTTTGCTACAAGAGGAGATATCACAAAGTAAGCGTTTTTGTTGTTTCCATTGCTTTCAATGCATTTTGGCCTAAAACTAGCATTTGCTGTTTTCTCTTAAACGCAACATGGGAGAAAAACCATTTCACATGACATTTGTGGGTCTTGGTCTTCAACACATTTGGTGAAATTTTGAGCTGTCTGTGTTTGCTACAAGAGGAGATATCACAAAGTATGTGCTTTTGTTGTTTCCATTGCTTTCAATGCATTTTGGCCAAAAAACGAGCATTTGCTGTTTTCTATTAAACGCAACATGGGAGAAAAAGCATTTCACATCACATTTGTGGGTCTTGGTCTTCAACACATTCTGTGAAATATTGAGCTGTCTGTGTTTGCTACAAGCGGAGATATCACAAAGTATGCGCTTTTGTTGTTTCCATTGCTTTCAATGCATTTTGGCCTAAAACGAGCACTTGCTGTTTTCTCTTAAATGCAACATGGGAGCAAAACCATTTCACATCACATTTGTGGGTCTTGGTCTTCAACACATTCGGTGAAATTTTGAGCTGTCTGTGTTTGCTACAAGAGGAGATATTACAAAGTATGCGCTTTTGTTGTTTCCATTGCTTTCAATACATTTTGGCATAAAACGAGCATTTGCTGTTTTCTCTTAAACACAACATGGGAGAAAAACCATTTCACATCACATTTGTGGGTCTTGGTCTTCAACATATTCTGTGAAATTTTCAGCTGTCTGTGTTTGATACAAGAGGAGATATCACAAAGTATGTGCTTTTGTTGTTTCCATTGATTTCAATGCATTTTGGCCTAAAACGAGCATTTGCTGTTTTCTCTTAAACGCAACATGGGAGAAAAACCATTTCACATCACATTTGTGGGTCTTGGTCTTCAACAAATTTGGTGAAGTTTTGAGCTGTCTGTGTTTGCTACAAGAAGAGATATCACAAAGTATGCACTTTTGTTGTTTCCATTGGTTTCAATGCATTTTGGCCTAAAACGAGCATTTGCTGTTTTCCTTTAAACGCAACATGGGAGAAAAACCATTTCACATCACATTTGTGGGTCTTGGTCTTCAACACATTCGGTGAAATTTTGAGCTGTCTGTGTATGCTACAAGAGGAGATATCACAAAGAATGCGCTTTTGTTGTTTCCTTTGCTTTCAATGCATTTTGGCCTAAAACGAGCACTTGCTGTTTTCCCTTAAACGCAACATGGGAGAAAAACCATTTCACATCACATTTGTGGGTCTTGGTCTTCAACACATTCGGTGAAATTTTGAGCTGTCTGTGTTTGCTACAAGAGGAGATATCACAAAGTATGCACTTTCGTTGTTTCCATTTGTTTCAATGCATTTTGTCCTAAAACGAGCATTTGCTGTTTTCTCCTAAACGCAACAAGGGAGAAAAAACATTTCACATCACATTTGTGGGTCTTGGTCTTCAACACATTCTGTGAAATTTTGAGCTGTCTGTGTTTGCTACAAGAGGAGATATCACAAAGTATGCGCTTTTGTTGTTTCCAATGCTTCAATGCATTTTGGCCTAAAACGAGCATTTGCTGTTTTCTCTTAAACGCAACATGGGAGAAAAACCATTTCACATCACATTTGTGGGTCTTGGTCTTCAACACATTCAATGAAATTTTGAGCTGTCTGTGTTTGCTACAAGAGGAGATATCACAAAGTATGCGCTTTTGTTGTTTCCATTGCTTTCAATGCATTTTGGCCTAAAACGAGCATTTGCTGTTTTCTCTTAAACGCAACATGGGAGAAAAACCATGTCACATCACATTTGTGGGTCTTGGTCTTCAATACATTCGGTGAATCTTTGAGCTGTCTGTGTTTGCTACAAGAGCAGATATCACAAAGTATACTCTTTTGTTGTTTCCATTGCTTTCAATGCATTTTGGCCTAAAACGAGCATTTGCTGTTTTCGATTAAACGCAACATGGGAGAAAAACCATTTCACATCACATTTGTGGGTCTTGGTCTTCAACACATTCTGTGAAATTTTGAGCTGTCTGTGTTTGCTACAAGAGGAGATATCACAAAGTATGCACTTTTGTTATTTCCATTGGTTTCAATGCATTTTGGCCTAAAACGAGCATTTGCTGTTTTCTCTTAAATGCAACATGGGAGAAAAACCATTTCACATCACATTTGTGGGTCTTGGTCTTCAACACATTCAGTGAAATTTTGAGCTGTCTGTGTTTGCTACAAGAGGAGATATCACAAAGTATGCACTTTTGTTGTTTCCATTGCTTTCAATGCATTTTGGCCTAAAACGAGCATTTGCTGTTGTCTCTTAAACTCAACATGGGAGAAAAAACCATTCACATCACATTTGTGGGTCTTGGTCTTCAACACATTCGGTGAAATGTTGAGCTGTCTGTGTTTGCTACAAGAGGCGATATCGCAAAGTATGCGCTTTTGTTGTTTCCATTGCTTTCAATGCATTTTGGCCTAAAACGAGCATTTGCTGTTTTCTCTTAAACGCAACATGGGAGAAAAACCATTTCACATCACATTTGTGGGTCTTGGTCTTCAACACATTCGGTGAAATTTTGAGCTTTCTGTGTTTGCTACAAGAGGAGATATCACAAAGTATGTGCTTTTGTTGTTTCCATTGCTTTCAATGCATTTTGGCCTAAAACGAGCATTTGCTGTTTTCTCTTAAATGCAACATTGGAGAAAAACCAATTCACATCACATTTGTGGGTCTTGGTCTTCAACACATTCGGTGAAATTTTGAGCTGTCTGTTTTTGCTACAAGAGGAGATATCACAAAGTATGTGCTTTTATTGTTTCCATTGCTTTCAATGCATTTTGGCCTAAAACGAGCATTTGCTGTTTTCTCTTAAACGCAACATTGGAGAAAAACCATTTCACATCACATTTGTGGGTCTTGGTCTTCAACACATTCGGTGAAATTTTGAGCTGTCTGTGTTTGCTACAAGAGGAGATATCACAAAGTATGTGCTTTTGTTGTTTCCATTGCTTTCAAAGCATTTTGGCCTAAAACGAGCATTTGCTGTTTTCTCTTAAATGCAACATGGGAGAAAAACCATTTCACATGAAATTTGTGGGTCTTGGTCTTCAACACATTCTGTGAAATTTTGAGCTGTCTGTGTTTGCTACAAGAGGAGATATCACAAAGTATGCGCTTTTGTTATTTCCATTGCTTTCAATGCATTTTGGCCTAAAACGAGCACTTGCTGTTTTCTCTTAAACGCAACATGGGAGAAAAACCATTTCACATCACATTTGTGGGTCTTGGTCTTCAACACATGTGGTGAAATTTTGAGCTGTCTGTGTTTGCTACAAGAGGAGATATCACAAAGTAAGCGCTTTTGTTGTTTCCATTGCTTTCAATGCATTTTGGCCTAAAACTAGCATTTGCTGTTTTCTCTTAAACGCAACATGGGAGAAAAACCATTTCACATGACATTTGTGGGTCTTGGTCTTCAACACATTTGGTGAAATTTTGAGCTGTCTGTGTTTGCTACAAGAGGAGATATCACAAAGTATGCGCTTTTGTTGTTTCCATTGCTTTCAAGGCATTTTGGCCTAAAACGAGCACTTGCTGTTTTCTCTTAAACGCAACATGGGAGCAAAACCATTTCACATCACATTTGTGGGTCTTGGTCTTCAACACATTTGGTGAAATTTTGAGCTGTCTGTGTTTGCTACAAGAGGAGATATCACAAAGTATGCGCTTTTGTTGTTTCAATTGCTTTCAATGCATTTTGGCCTAAAATGAGCATTTGCTGTTTTCTCTTAAACGCAACATGGGAGAAAAACCATTTCACATCACATTTGTGGGTCTTGGTCTTCAACACATTTGGTGAAATTTTGAGCTGTCTGTGTTTGCTACAAGAGGAGATATTACAAAGTATGCGCTTTTGTTGTTTCCAATGCTTCAATGCATTTTGGCCTAAAACAAGCATTTGCTGTTTTCTCTTATATGCAACATGGGAGAAAAACCATTTCACATCACATTTGTGGGTCTTGGTCTTCAACACATTCAATGAAATTTAGAGCTGTTTGTGTTTGCTACAATAGGAGATATCACAAAGTATGCGCTTTTGTTGTTTCCATTGCTTTCAATGCATTTTGGCATAAAACGAGCATTTGCTGTTTTCTCTTAAACACAACATGGGAGAAAAACCATTTCACATCACATTTGTGGGTCTTGGTCTTCAACACATTCGGTGAAATTTTGAGCTGTCTGTGTTTGCTACAAGAGGAGATATCACAAAGTATGTGCTTTTGTTGTTTCCATTGCTTTCAAAGCATTTTGGCCTAAAACGAGCATTTGCTGTTTTCTCTTAAATGCAACATGGGAGAAAAACCATTTCACATCAAATTTGTGGGTCTTGGTCTTCAACACATTCTGTGAAATTTTGAGCTGTCTGTGTTTGCTACAAGAGGAGATATCACAAAGTATGCGCTTTTGTTATTTCCATTGCTTTCAATGCATTTTGGCCTAAAACGAGCACTTGCTGTTTTCTCTTAAACGCAACATGGGAGAAAAACCATTTCACATCACATTTGTGGGTCTTGGTCTTCAACACATGTGGTGAAATTTTGAGGTGTCTGTGTTTGCTACAAGAGGAGATATCACAAAGTAAGTGTTTTTGTTGTTTCCATTGCTTTCAATGCATTTTGGCCTAAAACTAGCATTTGCTGTTTTCTCTTAAACGCAACATGGGAGAAAAACCATTTCACATGACATTTGTGGGTCTTGGTCTTCAACACATTTGGTGAAATTTTGAGCTGTCTGTGTTTGCTACAAGAGGAGATATCACAAAGTATGTGCTTTTGTTGTTTCCATTGCTTTCAATGCATTTTGGCCAAAAAACGAGCATTTGCTGTTTTCTATTAAACGCAACATGGGAGAAAAAGCATTTCACATCACATTTGTGGGTCTTGGTCTTCAACACATTCTGTGAAATTTTGAGCTGTCTGTGTTTGCTACAAGCGGAGATATCACAAAGTATGCGCTTTTGTTGTTTCCATTGCTTTCAATGCATTTTGGCCTAAAACGAGCACTTGCTGTTTTCTCTTAAACGCAACATGGGAGCAAAACCATTTCACATCACATTTGTGGGTCTTGGTCTTCAACACATTCGGTGAAATTTTGAGCTGTCTGTGTTTGCTACAAGAGGAGATATTACAAAGTATGCGCTTTTGTTGTTTCAATTGCTTTCAATGCATTTTGGCCTAAAACGAGCATTTGCTGTTTTCTCTTAAACGCAACATGGGAGAAAAACCATTTCACATCACATTTGTGGGTCTTGGTCTTCAACACATTCGGTGAAATTTTGAGCTGTCTGTGTTTGCTACAAGAGGAGATATTACAAAGTATGCGCTTTTGTTGTTTCAATTCCTTTCAATGCATTTTGGCATAAAACGAGCATTTGCTGTTTTCTCTTAAACACAACATGGGAGAAAAACCATTTCACATCACATTTGTGGGTCTTGGTCTTCAACAAATTCTGTGAAATTTTCAGCTGTCTGTGTTTGATACAAGAGGAGATATCACAAAGTATGTGCTTTTGTTGTTTCCATTGGTTTCAATGCATTTTGGCCTAAAACGAGCATTTGCTGTTTTCCTTTAAACGCAACATGGGAGAAAAACCATTTCACATCACATTTGTGGGTCTTGGTCTTCAACACATTCGGTGAAATTTTGAGCTGTCTGTGTATGCTACAAGAGGAGATATCACAAAGAATGCGCTTTTGTTGTTTCCTTTGCTTTCAATGCATTTTGGCCTAAAACGAGCACTTGCTGTTTTCCCTTAAACGCAACATGGGAGAAAAACCATTTCACATCACATTTGTGGGTCTTGGTCTTCAACACATTCAATGAAATTTTGAGCTGTCTGTGTTTGCTACAAGAGGAGATATCACAAAGTATGCGCTTTTCTTGTTTCCATTGCTTTCAATGCATTTTGGCCTAAAACGAGCATTTGCTGTTTTCTCTTAAACGCAACATGGGAGAAAAACCATGTCACATCACATTTGTGGGTCTTGGTCTTCAATACATTCGGTGAATCTTTGAGCTGTCTGTGTTTGCTACAAGAGCAGATATCACAAAGTATACTCTTTTGTTGTTTCCATTGCTTTCAATGCATTTTGGCCTAAAACGAGCATTTGCTGTTTTCGATTAAACGCAACATGGGAGAAAAACCATTTCACATCACATTTGTGGGTCTTGGTCTTAAACACATTTGGTGAAATTTTTAGCTGTCTGTGTTTGCTACAAGAGCAGATATCACAAAGTATGCGCTTTTGTTGTTTCCATTGCTTTCAATGCATTTTGGCCTAAAACGAGCATTTGCTGTTTTCTCTTAAACGCAACAAGGGAGAAAAACCATTTCACATCACATTTGTGTGTCTTGGTCTTCAACACATTCGGTGAAATTTTGAGCTGTCTGTGTTTGCTACAAGAGGAGATATCACAAAGTATGCGCTTTTGTTGTTTCCATTGCTTTCAATGCATTTTGGCCTAAAACGAGCATTTGCTGTTTTCTCTTAAACGCAACATGGGAGAAAAACCATTTCACATCACATTTGTGGGTCTTGGTCTTCAATACATTCGGTGAATCTTTGAGCTGTCTGTGTTTGCTACAAGAGCAGATATCACAAAGTATACTCTTTTGTTGTTTCCATTGCTTTCAATGCATTTTGGCCTAAAACGAGCATTTGCTGTTTTCGATTAAACGCAACATGGGAGAAAAACCATTTCACATAACATTTGTGTGTCTTGGTCTTCAACACATTTGGAGAAATTTTTAGCTGTCTGTGTTTGCTACAAGAGGAGATATCACAAAGTATGCACTTTTGTTGTTTCCATTGCTTTCAATGCATTTTGGCCTAAAATGAGCATTTGCTGTTTTCTCTTAAACGCAACATGGGAGAAAAACCATTTCACATCACATTTGTGGGTCTTGGTCTTCAACACATTTGGTGAAATTTTGAGCTGTCTGTGTTTGCTACAAGAGGAGATATTACAAAGTATGCGCTTTTGTTGTTTCCAATGCTTCAATGCATTTTGGCCTAAAACGAGCATTTGCTGTTTTCTCTTAAATGCAACATGGGAGAAAAACCATTTCACATCACATTTGTGGGTCTTGGTCTTCAATACATTCGGTGAATCTTTGAGCTGTCTGTGTTTGCTACAAGAGCAGATATCACAAAGTATACTCTTTTGTTGTTTCCATTGCTTTCAATGCATTTTGGCCTAAAACGAGCATTTGCTGTTTTCTCTTAAACGCAACATGGGAGAAAAACCATTTCACATCACATTTGTGGGTAATCCTTTTTTATTAAAAACTTGCAACGCAAGAATAAATAATGCTTAAACATAAAATTACATTGCTGGACAACTTGCCAAAAATAAACAAGTAGTGACCAACTTGCAATTCATAAATATACATACTTAAAATATCACAAACACAGATTCCACATTAGAAGCAAAACAGAATAACCATATTGACAGCGCTAATAGGCTGCCTAAGTCACATATTCACATAATGGCCATAAAGGCCAACCCCCAAACATATAACTATCAGACTACATTCATACCACCTTGACAAGACAACACATAACAAAACCACCACCAACTACACACCCTACTAAATCTAAACTATCCCACCACCGAGCTAACTCTAAACTACCAACACAAACTCCATTGACAAAGAGAAAATGAGCAAGGCTGTTTAGGTATATGTAAAACCATTCCATCAAAAAAAAAAAACCAGGGAAAAAAAACAAAACTACTGCGGCAAGTGAAAAGACAGAAAGCCCAAGCACAGATAGGAAAAAGGTTGTCGCCCACCCGCTAAGGGGGCTTCAGGTGTCTCCACCTCCTTGACCACCCAACACCATCCAACCTCCTCCTATCCATCTCCATCAGAGATCTAACCTCGTGAAGAATGTTGCACACCACCACCTCACAGGGAAGGATTTTGCTTCTAATTGTCACTAAACACCATGCACTCCACGTGTGGTACCTAACCACTAAACTAACTATAAAAATCGTGACTAAATCATAACGCCCATACCCTTTGAATGCTCCATAAACCCACTCCGGGTAACTGAGCCCCAAAAGGCACGGAATGCGTAAAGCGTCTGAAACCCTCTTATAAATTTCGATGTTAAAGGGACATTCAAGGAGGAAGTGGTCCATGGTCTCCTCCTCCCCTAGACACTCCTCACGTGGGCAGCCACGATCATCGACACTTCGCCACCTGATGTGCCCTCTGACATAGAGTCTTCCTTGGAAGGAGAGCCAGGCGAGGTCTCTGTACTTCAGTGGGATTCTCTCCGAGCAGATCAAAGAGATCCCATCTGAGCAGACCTCACCCGGGCAGTCCCTTAGTGCCAGTGGGGCATAAAAGTGAGCCCTCAAAATGCCTCTCTCCAACTCCCTTCTAGAAAGGGTTTTGACATCACCCACTGTCACACCCCATTGCCTTGTCACTCTCAAGCACAGGATAACGTAGATCGGAAGAGCACCAGACCTGCCTCTGAAGGCTTTTACTCGACCACCATCATACCAGAGCTCAAGGAAAGGAGCCACCCAAACACTGAAGCTCTCTACCCACCAAGGAGGAGTCTCCAAAAACAGACTTCCAAGATTCAGTTTAACAAAAGTTGTGGCAAAAAACACCACCGGATTGACCATGCCAAATCCGCCTTCATTCCTTGGTCTGTAGGTAATACCTCTCTTAACAATGTTCATCCCGTTCCCCCAGAACAAAAGGAAGAACAAGGACAACACTTTAGACCACAAAGATTGTGGCAAGAAACAGACATAACAGACATAAAGAAAAATAGGAACCAGGAAGGTTTTGCACAAATGAACCCCTTTCCCTGTAAGAGAACTGCCAAGTTCTCCAGGCCTGCACTTTCCTGCTGGCTTCCTCTATCTTCTTCTCCCAATTTCGGGTGGCATAATCACCATGGCCAAATGTGATACCTAGAATTTTAATCTGAGGACTGGCCCGGGGGAGGCTGTCCGGAAGGTCAAACTCATCGCCTTCCTCCCCCATCCAGAAAGCTTCACACTTGTCTTGGTTTACTCTGGAGCATGAAGCTTCAGAGTAATCAGAGATTAGGTGTTCTATACACTGAGCCTCTGCCACAGAGGACAGGACCACAGTGACATCGTCCGCATAGGCCACAACCCTCAATGGAGCCTCTGGGCCCAGCTGCACCCCCCTCAACGTACTACAACCAATCCTCCTGACGAAGGGATCGATCGCAAATACGTATAAAAGGGGGCTCAGGGGGCATCCCTGACGGACACCAGAGTCAACCCTGAAAGCAGGGCCCACCCAACCATTAACAAGCGGGAAGCTCTCAGCCTGATTGTACAAAACACGAAGCCAATCCACCACCCTCACTGGAATACCATACCATTCCAGAACAGTCCACAAGTACTTGTGATTCACCCGGTCAAAAGCCTTGGACTGGTCCAATGCCAGCAAGTACTTACCCCACCTCTCAGCACGACACCGTTCTATGGCCTCCCGGACGCCAAGGACAGCACTAAACGTGCTACGGCCCTTCACAGTGCAGTGCTGAGACGAAGACAGCACCAGCCCAGAAATTTCCATCAGCCGATTGAACAGTATTTTTGCCAGAATCTTTCTGTCCGTATTGAGAAGAGCGATGGGGCGCCAGTTCTCAATACGGGACGGATCCTTACCTTTTGACAGCAATATGAGGGCAGAAGACCTCATGGAGGGAGCAGCCCCTCACCCAGGCACTCATTATACACTTCCATGAGGCGGGGGAGCCAAGATGTCCCTGAAAGCTTTAAAGAATTCAGATGTCAAACCATCCGGTCCTGGAGATTTTTTTATAGACAAGCCGTCTATAGCTCTCTTGACTTCTTCTGTTGTCACATCGCTGCCCAAGGAGTCAAAGGAGGCATCAAGCTTCACAAGCCCCGGTGTCTCCCTCAGAAAGGACTCCATCCTCTCTCTAATGAGTGGCTGCTCAGACAAAAGGTCAGAGTAAAAGGACCCGACGACTCCCAAGATGCCATCCCTGTCTTCACAGAGAGTACCCCCGGTCGTCACACAGGCCCCTAACCTCCCTCAAATCCAGTGATTTCCTGCAACTCTGGTAGGGATCCGGCGAGTGGTATTTACCATAATCCCTCTCCAGAACCAAGGAAGCCAGACAATCATACTGAAACTCCCTCAGCTGAGCTTTCACCCGGGAGATATCCCCACTATCTCCACCCTCAGAGATCAAGAAATCTAGTTTCTTTCTCAAGCTCTGGTAGACGCACCTTTTTCTCAAGTTTTTATGGGCTATAAGCCTCTGAAAAAACCTCCGAGTTCTTTTTTTGCACTCTTCCCACCACTCAGATTTAGTCCAACCTGCCTCCAGAAGTGTCTCCTGTAGTTGAAAGAAGTCTCTAAAGGACTGGCTAACACTCTCCTCCTTCAGAAGCTCCGAGTTCAAACGCCAAAGGCCCCGCCCTTTCTGAGGGGTTTCTGAGGCATTCAACGCGACACTCAGACAAACGTGATCGGAAAATTCTACTGCCCTTACCTCAGGAGGCAAAGTTTTCGAACTTTCCTTAACAAAAAACCTATCTATCCTAGACCTACGACTACCACAAAAGTATGTGTACCCCGTGAGGTCTGGACTATGGCGAATATGCACATCGACCAGACCAGCTTCCCTAATCATGCTAACTAAGAACCTAGCGTCATAGCCCAGGGTTGACTTTCCACCCACCCTGTCTTTGGGCCTCACAATGGTATTAAAGTCACCACCAAAGACAACTTGCCGGGCCGTAAACAGGAATGGCTTTATCAGCCCAAAGAGGCACTTCCTGTCCCAGGCCGACTGTGGTCCATAGATGTTGATCAACCTGAGATCATGCCCCCTTAGGCTAATATCCAAAACCATACACCTACCTACCTGTAGCGCCATAATCTTGTGTACAGTTACCATGCCAGAAAAAAGTACCGCCACCCCCACCGTACGGCTCGGCTGCAAGCGACCAGAAGGACGGACCACGCCTCCACTGGCTTTTGGCCCTGCGAAGTGTGGACAAATCCCCTATTCTGGTCTCTTGCAAAAACAAAAAGTCAATATCAATTGTGTTGAAAAAAGAGAAGGCCATATAGCGAGCACGCTCAGAAAGAACGGAAGCCACATTAATGGTGGCACATCGTATAGGATGGGGATCCATAGTTCCAGATTATAGAGGTAGGACTCCATCTTACTTTCTCTTTGCCTGTTGAGCAGATTCCTCCCCAGAGGAACCTGTTCTTTTACAGGTGATCCCAAAAGGTAGCACCCCATCAGACGTCAAGACAACCTCTTCCAAACCACCCACCACCGCATCCACACCAACAGAAACCATTGAGGCCTCGGCTCCAACCAGCAGGCTACCGTGCCCACCAACCCCCTTAGCCTCTGGGGAAGGACCCGGGTCTGGATCTGGAGGTTTTGGTATAGCTGTACCTTCAGACTGAGTCCCGGGAGGAGAACTCTCCTTGGGGACCACCAGCGTGCCAGAAGCATCTGGGACCAAATCAGGGGTTTCTTCCACACAGTCTATTTCCTCTGTGGCCACCCCCCCTTGCCCCTCCACAGGCTTATCCACCATGACTGCTTTATCCCCCAGTTCCATCCCCGCTAAATCCCACTCTGGACTTTCAGTACCGGATTTCTTTCCCTCTCTTTCGGCCTTGCTTAAGGCCTTGCTCTCCTTTGCCCTTTTCCCCCTCCTTTCTCTAGGCTGTGCTCCAGCCGCTGCCTCTCCAAAGGTAGATTTTTTGCCCACCTTCCTACCTACAGCCCTATTGGGGACAAAAATAAGATCTTTACCATCCACCCTTACCACCTCTCCCTCCTCCTTCTCCTCTTCATCTGAGGTGTTGAAACAAAACCTATTGGACAGCGTTATCCTGTCTCCAATATTCCTTAGCTTCTTCTTCCTCTTTTTCCCTGCCTCAACCACCGTAAAAGAGGCATCCTTCTCGCCAGCACCCTCCTTATTCACCCCACTTGGCGCCGTACCATGCCCAGAGACACTAGCTGCAGGAACCTTGGCCTTACTCGCACCTTCCGGCTTATCTCCACTAGGTCTCTCCCCATTCCTCTCCACCGCAGTTTCGAAACCCCCATCTTCACCACTCACCTGCCGCTAGCCAAACCACCACCCACCACCTCTTCTTGCCTACCCCCTCCAGCAACTGTCTCCCCCAAGCCTTCATTGTGGGCCGCAGATGGGCAGCGACTATATGGATGACCCACCTTCCCACATAGATTGCACCTGACCTGCCTACAATCTTTCAACACATGCCCCAACCCACTGCACAGCGAGCACTTAGATTCCGTGCAGTCGCTTGAGAAGTGCCGAAAGTCCCCACACTTGAGGCAGACTTTTGGCTGCCCAGGGTAGAAAACCTGGATTCTGTCACGCCCTATAAATGCCGGTGGCGGGATGTGCTTTGTCTCAATACCAGTTTGGAGCAGCCGGACGAAAGCAGAGTATGCACCACCCCATACACCTTTTGTGTAATCGAACTTCTCCAGGTGGGGAGAAAGAACCACACAATGGCGCGAGAGCCAGAACAATATATCCGCCTCTGGTAGTGACTCGTTCCTAACGAGGATGGTAATTTTCGCCCAATCCTGATGTGACACCACCAAAGACCTATATTTACAATATGGTTCCACATTCTTTTTCTCCTCCCACCTTCCACTGAAGGCTTGCAGGCCCCTCAGGGACATAAAGCTAACGTCATAGTCTGGGGTCCTCACCGGGTGAATGCAAGCAAACAAATCACCCGGCGAGAACCCCAGAGAGAAAATCATGTCCAAGAAGGCAGCCTTTCCCGGTGGTTCACCACCCCCAACCCACTTCAACTGCACCACATTTCGCCTTTTAATAGGCACCCCTCCACCACCTCTAATTATCAGAATGACAGGTGCCCGACCTGACACTACATTAGCGTATGAAGACGGGCCAGGTCTAGGCTGAGCAGAAGGACCAGCTACAGGCTGAGCCAATGCGGGCACAGGTCCCAACCCCACTCCCACTCCAGAACCATCACCAACATCCCCTCTCTCAACCCCCGCCTGCCTGGCCAGGTCAGACTTTATCACTTCTACCGCTGCCAAAGACCTAGCTGGGACATTAATACCCCCAAATATGGTTTCAACAACCGCTAACTGGCCCTTATCAAGGGCTGATCTATCCAGACCAGGAAGTCCCTGTGCCCTCACTGGCACTACTTTGGGTGCGATGGCAGCTTCACAGGGGACCAAACCCTGCTTTTCCAGTGCCTCCACCTCCATGGCAACCACAACCATCTGGGCTTCTGAGTCCTCAATAGCAGCTCCTCCAAAATGGCCGCCGCCATCAACTGGAGACACATCCAGCAAACACCGCCTTCCATCGCCCTGGGCTCCACCAACATGGCCGCTGTCTGATGATGGCCCGACTTGCTGCTGCACTTCTTCGGCAGGACCACCCACTACACCAATAGTAGTGCCGGGGCCAACAGGCACCAGGGGATAATCCGCCTCGGTGCCACTATTGCCGGTCCGCACCGGCCCTACCAATGCTGCCTTCGGGAGCAGGACCCGAGCCGCCGGATCACCGGAAGTTATAGCGGTTGCCCCGGCAATGGCGTCAACCGTTACTATGGGAACCGCCATGCCCCCCCGGCAACAGCAGAGCCTGGTCCCACCCCCAGGAGAGATGCCTCCCCTTGCCCCACTCTCCGCAACCACCGACGCCATCTTTGAAAGTCCTCCGGCTGCCACCCCCGCCGGGTGCCATCTTAGGACTCACGTCCAATAAGACCACCGCTTCCTCCTTCAGGCACACGTCACCAGCCCCATGGGAATCGGGCATCGCCGGCCTCGCATCCTCCGGGCGTCCAGCCACCTCCAACTCTGCAGCAGCGGCCTCTACAGCGCCCAAACACGGACCATCCTCAGCTACTCCGGCAGGTCCCGGAATGGAAACCGGAGCTCCCGCAGCCGCATCAGAGCCAGGTAAGGTCTTTTGCTTTTTCTCCTCCTCACGCAGGTGAGAGATTCTCCCTCTCAGCCTTTCCACCTTCTTTCCCAGATCCGCGATTTCACTGCTGAGAATGGGCTTCTGCCAACTTTTAGCACTCTGCCTTTTATTTTTCTTGGCTGAGATCCAGGCCTGAGCACGCCGGACCTCACGCTTGAGTTCATCCGGCCCTAGGCCTAGAAACTCATCCTCCATCTCGTCACTCTCCGCCTCAGCTTCACTGCAGCTCCCCTGGCTCAGCACAGATTCACCGCTGGACAACCCCGCATCCTGGTCCTGGCCATCGGCACAAAGAGCCTCCTCCTCACCATCCGGACTGGTAAGCACCTTGCTCCCCAGGGTTACTTCACCCAGGGGACCAGCCTCCTCCGGTTTGGAGACTCCCTCCAACACCACCGGGCCTGCAACCACCAGGTCACCGCTGGCCTCTCTGGAGGAGAGCTGGGTTAACAGCACCACAGCCCTCCTCAGACCAGGATCGCTAGGCCCACCACCAGGCCCTCCTCCAGGACCAGAAGCCTGGGGATCGCCATCATCCTCCTCCCCAGGAGGGTCCATCCTCTGCTGAGGGAAACGCTC
This sequence comes from Taudactylus pleione, assembly GCA_031769625.1. Classification (NCBI taxonomy): domain Eukaryota; kingdom Metazoa; phylum Chordata; class Amphibia; order Anura; family Myobatrachidae; genus Taudactylus; species Taudactylus pleione. The sequence goes on from JAUIMM010003563.1 coordinate 31,695, forward strand.
AGGAGAGACTACTGGCTTCAAATACTACCAGAGGCCTGGGAGCTCTGAAATGGGTGACCTCTCGCCGAGGGATTCAACACATTCGGTTAAATTTTGAGCTGTCTGTGTTTGCTACAAGAGGAGATATCACAAAGTATGTGCTTTTGTTGTTTCCATTGCTTTCAAAGCATTTTGGCCTAAAACGAGCATTTGCTGTTTTCTCTTAAACGCAACATGGGAGAAAAACCATTTCACATCACATTTGTGGGTCTTGGTCTTCAACACATTCAGTGAAATTTTGAGCTGTCTGTGTTTGCTACAAGAGGAGATATCACAAAGTATGCGCTTTTGTTGTTTCCATTGGTTTCAATGCATTTTGGCCTGAAACGAGCATTTGCTATTTTCTCTTAAACGCAACATGGGAGAAAAATGATTTCACATCACATTTGTGGGTCTTGGTCTTCAACACATTCGGTGAAATTTTGAGCTGTCTGTGTTTGCTAAAAGAGACGATATCACAAAGTATGCGCTTTTGTTGTTTCCATTGCTTTCAATGCATTTTGGCCTAAAACGACCATTTGCTGTTTTCTCTTAAATGCAACATGGGAGAAAAACCATTTCACATCACATTTGTGGGTCTTGGTCTTCAACACATTCAGTGAAATTTTGAGCAGTCTGTGTTTGCTACAAGAGGAGATATCACAAAGTATGCACTTTCGTTGTTTCCATTGGTTTCAATGCATTTTGTCCTAAAACGAGCATTTGCTGTTTTCTCTTAAACGCAAAATGGGAGAAAAACCATTTCACATCACATTTGTGGGTCTTGGTCTTCAACACATTTGGTGAAATTTTGAGCTGTCTGTGTATCTTACAAGAGGAGATATCACAAAGTATGCACTTTCGTTGATTCCATTGGTTTCAATGCATTTTGGCCTAAAACGAGCATTTGCTGTTTTCTCTTAAACGCAACATGGGAGAAAAACCATTTCACATCACATTTGTGGGTCTTGGTCTTCAACACATTCAATGAAATTTAGAGCTGTCTGTGTTTGCTACAAGAGGAGATATCACAAAGAATGCGCTTTTGTTGTTTCCATTGCTTTCAATGCATTTTGGCCTAAAACGAGCATTTGCTGTTTTCTTTTAAAAGCAACATAGGAGAAAAACCATTTCACATCACATTTGTGGGTCTTGGTCTTCAACACATTTGGTGAAATTTTGAGCTGTCTGTGTTTGCTACAAGAGGAGATATCACAAAGTATGCACTTTCGTTGTTTCCATTGGTTTCAATGCATTTTGTCTTAAAACGAGCATTTGCTGTTTTCTCTTAAACGCAACATGGGAGAAAAACCATTTCACATCACATTCGTGGGTCTTGGTCTTCAACACATTTGGTGAAATTTTGAGCTGTCTGTGTTTGCTACAAGAGGAGATATCACAAAGTATGCGCTTTTGTTGTTTCCAATGCTTCAATGCATTTTGGCCTAAAACGAGCATTTGCTGTTTTCTCTTAAATGCAACATGGGAGAAAAACCATTTCACATCACATTTGTGGGTCTTGGTCTTCAACACATTCAATGAAATTTAGAGCTGTCTGTGTTTGCTACAAGAGGAGATATCACAAAGTATGCGCTTTTGTTGTTTCCATTGCTTTCAATGCATTTTGGCCTAAAACGAGCATTTGCTGTTTTCTCTTAAATGCAACATGGGAGAAAAACCATTTCACATCACATTTGTGGGTCTTGGTCTTCAACACATTCTGTGAAATTTTCAGCTGTCTGTGATTGATACAAGAGGAGATATCACAAAGTATGTGCTTTTGTTGTTTCCATTGCTTTCAATGCATTTTTGCCTAAAACGAGCATTTGCTGTTTTCTCTTAAACGCAACATGGGAGAAAAACCATTTCACATCACATTTGTGGGTCTTGGTCTTCAACACATTTGGTGAAATTTTGAGCTGTCTGTGTTTGCTACAAGAAGAGATATCACAAAGTATGCAGTTTTGTTGTTTCCATTGCTTTCAATGCATTTTGGCCTAAAACGAGCATTTGCTGTTTTCCCTTAAACGCAACATGGGAGAAAAACCATTTCACATCACATTTGTGGGTCTTGGTCTTCAACACATTCGGTGAAATTTTGAGCTGTCTGTGTTTGCTACAAGAGGAGATATCACAAAGTAAGCGCTTTTGTTGTTTCCATTGCTTTCAATGCATTTTGGCCTAAAACTAGCATTTGCTGTTTTCTCTTAAACGCAACATGGGAGAAAAACCATTTCACATGACATTTGTGGGTCTTGGTCTTCAACACATTCGGTGAAATTTTGAGCTGTCTGTGTTTGCTACAAGAGGAGATATCACAAAGTAAGCGCTTTTGTTGTTTCCATTGCTTTCAATGCATTTTGGCCTAAAACTAGCATTTGCTGTTTTCTCTTAAACGCAACATGGGAGCAAAACCATTTCACATCAAATTTGTGGGTCTTGGTCATACTCCGTTTATTAAGGTATTGCAACACATGTATAGAATAAATAATACAGATACAGATAAAAACACAATACCCAATATGAAGATGCAAATCATAACCACAATACAAACTTAACCTAAGCTAATCTTAGGCCACAGTCATTAACCAAGACTAATACATAATAGTCTTTTGTTTTGTTTTATTATTACAGAAACCAAACAGGCTATCTGCCATAACAGTAAGTTGATCTGCGCAGCTGAACCATTCATACCACCATGACAAGACAACAGATACATCACCAATCCCACCACCACAAACCCTCCACCAACTTACCAACACGAACTCCATTGACATAGAGAAGGTGAGATACAGCACTTAGCTGCATGTAAAACCATTTCAAACAAAAACCAAGGACCAAAATCTACGGTAGGAAGTGATAGTATAGAAAGCCTAAGTATGGACAAAGACAGGGTGTCAGCCACCCACTAAGGGGGTTTTAGGTGTCTCCACCTCCTAGACCACCCAACAGCATCCAACCTCTCTTTATCCATTTCCATCAGTACCTTAACCTCGTGAAGAACATGACCCACCACCTCTGCACAGGGAAGGATTTTGTTTCTCAAGGGAAGTAAACACCGTGCATTCCACGTGCAGTACCTAACCGCTAAGCTGACTAAGTAAATAGTGGTCAAATCATATCGCCCATACCCTTTGAAAGCTCCATAGGCCCACTCAGGGTAACTCAGCCCCGAAAGACACGGGATACATAAAGCCCTTGAGACCTGCTTACAAACCTTCACATTAAAGGGACATTTCAAGAGGAAGTGGTCCATTGTCTCCTCCTCCCCTAGACACTCCTCACGTGGACAATCACGATCATTGGCACTCCGACTCTTGATATTTCCCCTCACGTAAAGCCTCCCTTGGAAGGAGAGCCAAGCAATATCCCTGAACTTCAGTGGAATTCTCTCCGATAACAACAGTGAGATCCCATCTGAGCGAATAATGCCTGGGCAGTCTTTCAGCGACAGCGGAGCATAAAAGTGAGAGCGCAAAATGCTTCTCCCCAACTGCTTCCTGGAGAAGGTTTTGACATCACTCACCGTCAACCCCCAACACCTTGTCACCTTCAAGCACAGGATGACGTAGGCCGGGAGGTATCCACTCTGGACTCTGAGGGTTCTTACACGGCCATCATCATACCACAAATCAAGAAAGGGAGACACCCAGGCTCTAAAACTCTCTACCCATTGAGGGAGGCCGTCCAAAAACAGACCACCAAGATTCATCTTAATAAAGGTTGTGGCAAAGAAAACCACCGGACTGACCATGCCTAGTCCACCTTCCTCCCTCAACCTGTAGGTTATCCCTCTCTTGACGATGTTCATCCTATTCCCCCACAAAAGAAGGAAGAACAGGGCGTTCACCTTGGTCCACAAAGACTCTGGCAAAAAACATACATAACTGAAATACAGAAAAATAGGGACCAGATAGGTTTTGCACAAGTGAATCCTTTCCCTGTAAGAAAACTTCCATTTCCTCCAGACTTGCACCTTCCTGGTAGCGCTTTCCAACCTACTATCCCAATTACGGGTGGCATAATCGCCATGGTCAAATGTTATACCTAAGATCGTAATTTCAGGACTGGCCCGGGGAAGGCTGTCCGGAAGGCCAAATTCAGCACCTTCCTCCCCCATCCAGAAAGCTTCACACTTGTCCTGGTTCACCCTTGAGCACGAGGCTTCAGAGTATTCTGAGATGAGATATTCCACATCACGCGCCTCTGCCTCCGAAGACAGGACTACCGTAACATCATCAGCGTAAGCCACCACTCTCAACGGAGCCTCCGGGCCCAGCTGCACCCCCCTCACAGTGCCACAATCCATCCTCCTCACGAAGGGATCAATCGCGAACACATACAAGAGAGGGCTCAGGGGACATCCCTGACGAACACCGGAGTCAACCTTGAAAGCAGGGCCCACCCAACCATTCACAAGTGGGAAGCTTTCAGCCTGGCAGTAAATAGCATGAAGCCAATCAACCACCCTTGTTGGAATACCATACCACTCCAGTACAGCCCACAAGTACTTGTGATTCACTCGGTCAAAGGCCTTGGACTGGTCCAATGCCAGTAAGTACTTACCCCACTTCTCAGCACGACACCGTTCCATGGCCTCCCGGACGCCAAGGACAGCACAAAATGTACTACGGCCCTTCACGGTGCAGTGCTGAGACGGAGACAGTACCAGCCCGAAAATTTCCATCAGCCTATTAAAGAAGATTTTTGCCAAGATCTTCCTATCTGTATTGAGAAGAGCGATGGGGCGCCAATTCTCAATATGAGACGGATCCTTACCTTTGGACAATAATATGAGGGCGGATGACCTCATGGAAGGAGGGAGCAACCCCTCACCCAGGCACTCATTATATACCTCCATAAGGCGAGGAGCCAGGATGTCTGAAAATACCTGATAAAACTCAGAGGTTAAACCATCTGGTCCTGGGGACTTTTTGATAGACAATCCGCCTATGGCTATCCTGACTTCCTCCACCGTCACATCATTACCCAAGGAGTCAAAAGAGGCATCAAGTCCTTTGAGCCCCGGCGTCTCCCTCAGAAAAGTCTCCATCCTCTGATGAGTGGCTGCTCAGCCAAGAGATCGGAGTAATATGACCCAATGACTCCCAAGATACCCTCCTTATCATCACGGAGAGTACCCTGATCATCACAGAGGCCCCTGATCTCCCTCAAATCGACCGCTCTTCTGCAACTCTGGTAGGGATCAGGCAAGTGGTACTTACCATAATCCCTCTCCAGAACCAAAGAAGCCAGACGACTATACTGAAATTCCCTTAGCTGTGCCTTCACCCGGGAGATTTCCCCACCATCTCCACCCTCAGAGATCAAGAAATTCAATTCTTTCCTCAATCTGTGGACGATGCACCTTTTTCTCAAGTTCCTCCGGGCTATCAGCCTCTGAAAGAACCCCCGAGTCCTCTTCTTACATACCTCCCACCACTCCGACCTACTCCAGCCAGCCTCCAGAAGTGACTCCTGTGATTGAAAGAAGTCTCTAAAAGACTGACTGACCCTCTCCTCCTTCAGAAGTTCTGAATTCAAGCGCCATAGGCCCCGTCCTTTCTGAGGAGTCTCTGAAACATTCAAAGTAACAGATAGAAAAACGTGGTCGGAGAATTCTACCGGCTTCACCTCTGGAGGCAAAGTTTTCGAAGACTCCTTAACAAAAAACCTGTCTATTCTAGATCTACGACTACCACAAAAGTATGTGAAACCCGTGAGGTCCGGAAAATGGCGAACATGCACATCAACCAGACCAGCCTCTCTAACCATACCTACTAAAAAATTTGCATCATAGCCCAGAGATGACCTGGCACCTCCCCTGTCTTTGAGCCTAATGACAGTGTTGAAATCGCCACCAAAGACAATCTGCTGGGCCGTAAAAAGAAACGGTTTTATTAATCCAAAAAGGCACTTCCGATCCCAAGCCGACTGCGGTCCATAGACGTTAATCAGCCTAAGATCTTGCCCCCTTAGATTAATGTCCAAAACCATGCACCTACCTACCTGCAACTCTATAATTCTGCGTATGGTTACCATACCGGTAAAAAGAACCGCCACCCCACCGTACGGCTCGGCCGCAAGAGACCAGAAGGACGGACCACGCCTCCACTGAGCTTTCGCCCTATGAAGAGTGGTCAAATCCCCCACATGAGTCTCCTGCAAAAACAAAAAATCAGCATCAACCGTGCTGAAAAAATCAAAGGCCATAAAACGAGCACGCTCGGAAAGAACGGAAGCCACATTAATGGTGGCGCATCGTATGGGTTGGGGAGCCATATGTCTGAATTATAAAAGGTAGGACTACAACTCACTTTCTCTTTATCTGACGATCAGAATCCTCATCTGAGGAGACTGATCGCTTACACGTTACCCCAAAAGGAAGATGGCCATCACCCGACAAAGACACCTCTTCCAACTCACCCTCCACCACATTCACACCATCAGCTGCAGTGGCCAAAGCCTCACCCTGTGGGTCATCTGACCCTCCAACTCCAGACCCCCCCACCCTCATGCACCTCCACAAGCGGAGGTGGACCAGGATCTGGGGCCTTTGGAGCTGCCAAAACACCTGACAAGACCTCAGGAGGATCCCCACCCGGATCTTCTACAGAAGACCCTCCAGGATCACCCGAGCCAACATCCATAAATTCCGGAGTTTCCTCCACTACTTCTACCTCCTTCACCTCCTCGGTCTCCTGACCTATGACCGTCTCCTGGCACATCTCCACCACTACCTCCATGTCAGGCTTAGGCCCCTCAATATATGGATCCCATACACCATGCTTCTCACCAGAATCCTCCTGCTCACCGGTAGACTTATCCAAAGCCTTCCCCCCCCTCCTCCTTGGTCTACCCCTCTTGGGCCTGGCCTCCTCAATCAATTTATCCACAACCTCCTTGCACACCTGAGGCACCTTTTTTGATCCCTTTTGCTTCTCCTTCCCCTTAAGGGATTTAGCAACCTTGCTAGGAACCACGCTCACTTCCTTACCAGTAACCACATCCTCCTCCCTCTCGTCATCAGATGAAAGAGCCTCGAACCTGTTGGAACACACAACAGTATCCCCTAGAGGAGACACCCTCTTTGCACCACCCTTCACTGCGGTAAACGGTACCTCTTTAGGAACTGAGCCTACCCTCACTGAAACAGCCCTCTCCACTCTTTCACTCTCCCCAGTCCTACCATCCCCCTCTTGGCCTCCCGCTACCAACATTTTGCCCTTTGCAACAGTGGAGATACTCTGACTCCCGCCCCCTCCTGTCTTTCCTGGTGAAATTCTTGCCGACCTCTCCTCCAATCCCTTAGTAATTTCCGCAATCACCTCTAAGTCTGCGACCAGCTCCTGTGCAGTACCCAGTTGCCCAGTCTCTGCAGGCTCATCATCCTCATCCTCATCCTCATCATCCCTCACTGCCCAACGATCACGACGACTGGGCCCATCGTTGTGCTGAGCCTGCGGGCAACGACTATATGGATGACCCGACTCACCACACAGATTGCACTTCACATTTGAACAATCTCTAGGCCCATGGCCCTGTTTCCCACACATCGTGCATAGAATCACTGGACAGTCCCTAGAAAAGTGCCTAAAACTACCACACTTGTGGCAAGTGCGCGGCTGCCCAGGATAAAAACACTGCAATCTGTCTCTGCCAATGTACGCAGCAGCCGGAATATGCTGAGTGTCCATGCCTGACTGAATAAGACGTACATAACATGAATAGGCACCTCCCCACACCCCCCTCGTATAGTCAATCTTTTCCAGGTCAGACGACAGAGGCATACAGTGTCTCGACAACCAGTACAAAATATCAGCCTTCGGCAGCGACTCATTCCTTACCAAGACCGTCACCTTCACCCTATCCTGCTTGGTTAAGGCATGGGTACTATAGTTGGAAAAAGGCGCTTGGGACTTCTTCTGCTCCCATATTGCGGTAAACGCCTGTAAACCCTTCAGGGAGATGAAACTAACGTCATAGTCTGGTGTACTCACTGGGTGTATGCAGGCATAAAGGTCGTCAGCCCTGAAACCTTGTTCAAAAATCATCCCCAGGAATGTCGCTTTATCAGGAGGCAATCCCTCACCTATCCACTTAAACTGTATCACATTCCTCCTTTTTGCAGGAGCACCAGCACCAGCGCCCATGGTAAAGAACCTTGTAACTGGCGGCGCCTTGCTACCCACAGCACTTGCATATGACACAGGACCAGGCTTACTCACAGGTTGCTGACCAGATGTTGACGGCACAGGCTGCACTCTCCCACCACCCACAGCACTACCACCACCCACAACCGTAGGAGCTACGCTGGCAAATTCATCAGCTGCAGATACACTAGAACACACTGAAACAGACCCTTTAGGAACAGTAACCTTTGACAAAGAAGCATGTACATCAGAAGTGACTTTTACATTGGCATTACTACCCACATTGGAACCACCTGGTTTCACCTGCACCTCATCCGGACTGACAGCATTCCCTTGCACCTTAGTGCCAGTAACTGCAACTTTATTAACACCTCCCCCCTGCACAGATTCCCTCCTCTCCTTGTCAGCCAGGATCAAGTCCAGCGCAGCCAGCGACCTAGCAGGCACATCCAGGTTGCCATAAATGGTGTCCATAATAATAGATTGGCCCTTATTCAATGAGTTCTTGTCCAGGACAGGCAACCCTTGTGCAAAACACCAGCCCCCTGCACCTCCATAGCCTCTACCTCCTCCACCGCCGTGAGCAGCTGCGTGTCAGTCATCACTCTCTCCTCCGCATCCACAGGGGCACAGCCAAAGCCTGCCCCTGCTAACGGAGAGGGAGAAGTGACCACCGGACCGCCCACCTGCTCCAGCCCTCCACCCTGCAATCCAGGCTCCGGTCCTGCCTCGGACAGAGCAACGGAGGACGCCCCCGTCACCATGGAAACACTAACAGCCGTTTCCATAGCAACAGCCACGCCCCCCTCCCCGTCACGCACACAAGCCGGCTCCCTCCGCTGCAGTAACTCACCCTGACTCATCATCGGGCCCGTCCTCCAAGCCAGATCGCCCTCCGGTACCAACGCCAGCACCTTCCGCTCCGCACCACTCGGGTCCAGCTGCACGGCAACCTCCGACTCCGTCCCGATCACTGAGCTGCACGGCGCCATCTTGGATGTGATGTCAGCCGGCGCCATCTTTGAAGAGGGTAATCCGCACTGCTCCTCGGGCAAAGCTGGAGCCGACGCCATGTTTGTAGAAGACCTCCGACCTTCTTCCTGTCCCGACGCCATCTTTAGAGCTGCAGACTTAGGTAGGCTCCCGGAACCAGCAAAGGCAGACGCCATGTTTGGAGAGGCTGAATCCACCGCGGCACTTGCATCCACTTGCTCCGGTCCCATCTTGGGGGAGACCTACATAGAAGACAGGACTTTGGGCTCTAGTCTGAAAGTAGCAGGCTTCAAGAGGCTCCTGCCCCCAGCCGACGTCATCCTGGACGCAGTCATCACCGGCACAGAACCTCCTCCACCCCCACCAACAGCCGCCATCTTGCCTGTAGTTTTTTTAAGCTGTGCAGCCGCCATCTTTTTGGATCCAACCTGTTTTGACACAGGTGACCCGGCGTTTTTGCTAATCAGCGCCATTTTGGACGCCATTTTGGGCCCTGGGGGGACCCCCTTCTGGGCCCCGAAACCAGCCTCCTGCACCCCGCAGCCCGTCGAGACCACCACCGCTGGACTAGGCATCGCCTGCGGTAAGCTCCGCAGTAAAGACAAACGGTTTTTGTACTGTATTATTAGAGGATTCAGGGCCGCCAGCTCCAACCTAATAGTCTCCTTCTCCCCCGCTGTACAGTGCTCGCGCTTCCTCCTCCGTGCACTGACCTTAGAGCCAAGTCTCTTTAGATCCTGACGCAGGCCCTCCACATCCAGAGCCTTGAAAGCCGCATCAGTGAGCTCCGGCTCCGGCTCCAGCACACCCGGCAGCGCCGCGCTCATCAGATCCTGAGCGTCCGGGCAAAGCTCTTCTTCTGCACTAAAAGGCAGATCTTGCAGAGTTATCTCCATGTCCTCTGAAGCATCTTCACTCTCCCCGATCTCCTTTAGTTTAAGAGCTCCCGGGAGCTGTATAAGGCTCTCCTCCACCCGGGTCACCATTACCACAGGCTGCAGGCTTCCACCACCTCCTTCCTGGGTCCCAAATAAAGTATTAACCACACGATTAGGGTCTCCAGGGTCACTGTAAACACAGGGGTCACCATCATCCTCCTCCCCAGACCCCTCCATCCTCCTGGGGAGGGCTTTAGGCGAGTTTCTGGGCTGCAAAAGATCCAAAGGCCTAGGAGCTGTAAAACACACCTCTGCCCTGGGTCTTGGTCTTCAACACAATCTGTGAAATTTTGAGCTGTCTGTGTTTGCTACAAGAGGAGATATCACAAAGTATGCGCTTTTGTTGTTTCCATTGCTTTCAAGGCATTTTGGCCTAAAACGAGCATTTGCTGTTTTCTCTTAAACGCAACATGGGAGAAAAACCATTTCACATCACATTTGTGGGTCTTGGTCTACAACACAATCTGTGAAATTTTGAGCAGTCTGTGTTTGCTACAAGAGGAGATATCACAAAGTATGCGCTTTTGTTGTATGCATTGGTTTCAATGCATTTTGGCCTAAAACAAGCATTTGCTGTTTTCTCTTAAACGCAACATGGGAGAAAAACCATTTCACATCAAATTTGTGGGTCTTGGTCTTAAACACAATCTGTGAAATTCTGAGCTGTCTGTGTTTGCTACAAGAGGAGATATCACAAAGTATGCGCTCTTGTTGTATCTATTGGTTTCAATGCATTTTGGCGTAAAACGAGCATTTGCTGTTTTCTCTTAAACGCAAAATGGGAGAAAAACCATTTCACATCACATTTGTGGGTCTTGGTCTTCAACACAATCTGTGAAATTTTGAGCTGTCTGTGTTTGCTGCAAGAGGAGATATCACAAAGTATGCGCTTTTGTTGTATCCATTGGTTTCAATGCATTTTGGCCTAAAACGAGCATTTGCTGTTTTCTATTAAACGCAACATGGGAGAAAAACCATTTTATATCACATTTGTGGGTCTTGGTCTTCAACACATTCTGTGAAATTTTGAGCTGTCTGTGTTTGCTACAAGAGGAGATATCACAAATTATGCGCTTTTGTTGTATCCATTGGTCTCAATGCATTTTGGCCTAAAACGAGCATTTGCTGTTTTCTCTTAAACGCAACATGGGAGAAAAACCATTTCAAATCACATTTGTGGGTATTGGTCTTCAACATAATCTGTGAAATTTTGAGCTGTCTGTGTTTGCTACAAGAGGAGATATCACAAAGAATGCGCTTTTGTTGAATCCGTTGGTTTCAATGCATTTTGGCCTAAAACGAGAATTTGCTGTTTTCTCTTAAACGCAACATGGGAGAAAAATATATTTAAAAATATACTATGTACCACTATACTGCTCTACACCACATTCTATACTATGTTCCACTATACACCTCTACACCACATTCTATACTATGTACCACTATACACCATATTCTATGTACCACTATACACCACATTCTAGACAATGTACCACTATACACCATATTCTATACTATGTACCTCTATACACCATATTCTATACTATATACCTCTATACACCATATTTTATACTATCTACCACTATACACCATATTCTATACTATAAACCACTATACAGCTTTACCACATATTCTATACTATGTACCACTATACACAATATTCTATACTATGTACCACTGTACAGCTCTACACCATATTCTATACTATATACCACTATACACAATATTCTATACTATGTACCACTATACAGCTCTACACCATATTCTATACTTTATACTACTATACATCACATTCTATACTATGTACCACAATACACCATATTCTATACTATGTAACACTATACACCACATTCTATACTATGTACCATTATACACCACATTCTAGACAATGTACCACTATGCACCATATTCTATACTATGTACCTTTATACACCATATTCTATACTATTTAGCTCTATACACCATATTCTATACTATATACCACTGTACACCATATTCTATACAATGTAACACTATACACCATATTCTATTCTATATTCAACTATACAGCTATACCCCATATTCTATACTATGTACCACTATACACCGTATTCTATGCTATGTACCACTATACAGCTCTATACCACATTCTATACTATGTACAACTGTACAGCTTTAAACCATATTCTATACTATATACTAATATACACCACATTCTATACTAAGTACCACTATACATCATATTCTATGTACCACTATACACCATATTCTAGACTATGAACCACTATACACCATATTCTAGACAATCTCCCTCTATACACCATATTCTTTACTATGTACCACTATACACCATATTCTATACTATGTGCCTCTATACACTATATTCTATACTATGTACCACTATACACCACATTCTATACTATGTACCACTATTCACAACATTCTATAGTATGTACCTCTATACACCATTTTCTATACTATGTTCCACTATACAGCTCTACACCACATTCTATACTATGTACCACTATACACCCTATTCTTTAATATGTACCACTATACACCATATTCTATACTATGTAGCATTATACACCACATTCTATACTTAGTACCATTATACAGCTTTACACCACATTCTATACTATGTACCACTATTCACCACATTCTATACTACCACTATACAGCTCTACGCCACATTCTATACTATGTACCACTATACACCATATTCTATACTATGTACCACTATACACTATATTCTATACTATGTGCCTCTATACACTATATTCTATACTATGTACCACTATACACCACATTCTATACTATGTACCACTATACACAACATTCTATAGTATGTACCTCTATACACCATTTTCTATACTATGTTCCACTCTACAGCTCTACACCACATTCTATACTATGTACCACTATACACCATATTCTATACTATGTACCTCTATACACCATTTTCTATACTATGCTCCACTATACAGCTCTACACCAAATTCTATACTATGTACCACTATACACCATATTCTATACTATGTACCACTATACACCATATTCTATACTATGTACCACAATACAGCTCTACACCATATTCTATACTATATACCACTATACAGCACAACACCATATTCTATACTATGTACCAAAATAAAGATCTACACCATATTCTATACTATGTACAACTACACACCATATTCTATACTATGTACCACTATACACCATATTCTATACTATGTACCACTATACAGCTCTACAACACATTCTATACTATGTACCACTTTACTCCATATTCTATACTATGTACCACTATATAGCTCTACACCATATTCTATACCATGTACCACTATACAGCTCTACACCACATTCTATACTATGCACCACTATACAGCTCTACACCATATACCACTATACACCACATTCTATACTATGTACCACTACACCACATTCTATACTATGTACCACTATACACCAGATTCTATACTATGTACCACTAAACACCATATTCTATACTATGTACATCTACACACCATATTCTATACTGTGTACCACTATACAGCTCTACACCACATTCTATACTATATACCACTATACACCATATTCTATACTATGTAGCACTATACACCATATTCTATACTACGTACCACTATACAGCTCTACACCATATTCTATGCTATGTATCACTATACACAATACTCTATACAATGCACCACTATACAGCTCTACACAATATTCTATACTATATACCACTATACACCATATTGTATACTATGTACCACTATACAGCTCTACTCCATATTCTATACTATAAACCACTATACACCATATTCTATACTATGTACCACTATACAGCTTTATACCACATTCTATACTATGTACCATTATACAGCTCTAAACCACATTCTATACTATGTACCACTATACACCATATTCTATACTATGTACCGGTATACACCATATTCTAGACTATGTACCACTATACACCATATTCTATACTATATACCACTATACAGCTCTACCCCATATTCTATACTATGTACCACTATACACCATATTCTATACTATGAACCACTATTCAGCTCTACACCATATTCTATACTATATACCACTATACACCATATTCTATACTATGTACCACTATACACCTCTACAACATATTCTACACTAAGTACCACTATACAGCTCTACACCACATTCTATACTATGTACCACTATACACCATATTGTATACTATGTACCACTATACAGCTCTACACCATATTCTATACTATGTACCATTATACAGCTCTACACCACATTCTATACTATGTACCACTATATACCACATTCTATACTATGTACCACTATACTGCTCTACACCATATTCTATACTATGTAACACTATACAGCTCTACACCACATTCTATACTATGTACCACTATACACCATATTCTAGACTATGTACCACTATACACCACATTCTATACTATGTACCATTATACAGCTCTACACCACATTCTATACTATGTACCACTGTACACCACATTCTATACTATGTACCACTACACAGCTCCACACCACAATCTATACTATGTACCACTATACACCATATTCTATGTACCACTATACACCACATTCTATACTATGTACCTCTATACACCATATTTTATACTATGTACCACTATACACCATATTCTATACTATGTACCACTATACACCATATTCTATACTATGTACCACTATACACCTCTACACCATATTCTATGCTTTGTACCACTATACAGCTCTATTCCACATTCTATTCCATGTACAACTAAACAGCTCTACACCATATTTTCTATACTATATACTACTATACACCACATTCTATACTAAGTACCACTATACACCATATTCTATACTATGTAGCACTATACACCACATTCTATACTATGTACCACTATACAGCTCTACACCACATTCTATACTATGTACCACTATGCACTATATTCTATGCTATGTACCACTATACAGCTCTACACCACATTCTATACTGTGTACCACTATACACCATATTCTATGTACCACTATACACCATATTCTATGTACCACTATACACCATATTCTATACTATGTACCTGTATACACTATATTCTATACTATGTACCACCGTACAGCTCTACACCACATTCTATACTATGTACCACTATACACCATATTCTATACTATGTACCTCCATACACCATATTCTATACTATGTACCACTATACAGCTCTGCACCACATTCTATACTGTGTACCACTATACACCATATTCTATACTATGTACCACTATACACCACATTCTATACTATGTACCATTATACAGCTTTACACCACATTCTATACTATGTACCACTTTACACCACATTCTATACTATGTACCACTATACACCACATTCTATACTATGTACCATTATACAGCTTTACACCACATTCTATACTATGTACCACTTTACACCACATTCTATACTATGTACCACTATACAGCTCTACACCACATTCTATACTATGTACCTCTATACACCATATTCTATACTATGTACCACTATACAGCTCTACACCAAATTCTATCGTATGTACCACTATACATAATATTCTGTACTATGTACCACTATACACCGTATTCTATACTATGTAGCACTATACACCATATTCTATACTATGTACCACTATACACCAAATTTCATACTATGTACCACAATACAGCGCTACACCATATTCTATACTATGTACCACTATACAGCACTACACCATATTCTATACTATGTACCACTATACACCATATTCTATACTATGTATCACTATACACCTTATTCTATACTATGTACCACTATACAGCTCTACACCACATTCTATACTAAGTACCACTATACAGCTCTACACCATATTCTATACTGTGTAATACTATACACCACATTCTATACTATGTACCACTATACAGCTTTACACCATATACCACTATACACCACATTCTATACTATGTACCACTACACCACATTCTATACTATGTATCAGTATACAACATATTCTGTAATATGTACCTCTATACACCATGTTCTATACTATGTACCACTATAAACAATATTCTATACTATGTACCACTAAACAGCTCTACACCACATTCTATACTATATACCACTATACACCATATTCTATACTATGTAGCACTATACACCATATTCTATACTATGTACCACTATACAGCTCTACACCACATTCTATGCTATGTACTATACAGCATATTCTATACTATGTATCACTATACACCATATTCTATACTATGTACCATTATACACCATATTCTATACTATGTACCACTATACACCACATTCTATACTATATTCCACTACACCGTATTCTATACTATGTACCACTATACACCATATTCTTTACTATGTACCACAATACAGCACTACACCACATTCTATACTATGTACCACTATACAGGTCTACACCATATTCTATACTATGTACCACTATACACCATATTCTATACTATGTACCACTATACAGCTCTACACCACATTCTATACTATGTACCACTACACACCTTGGCCGCTCGTTACCAGCAGTACGCTCATTGCGTTCCGATGTTGATTAACCGCGCATGCGTCGGTGTTACACTGCGCATGTGCGTACAGCAGATTGCGAGCTTATTTTGTCTCATTCATCAAATAGCGTACAGGAAGTGACAAGTAAAATGTGATTGACAGAACAGGGCATTTTTGGGTGTTGACGGGGGAGGAGATGGAAAAACGCAGGCGTGGCGAGGCCTTTTTTTGGGCGTACATACATTAACAAATTCGAACGTCAAATGTGTTCGTACCAACTCATACGTCACTGGATGATCCTCTTTCCCTTCAAAATGCTCGCACAGCTTAGGGGCTGGATAACTCGACCACAGTGGCGATGGCCTTCTCCTCCGTCCCGGCACTCCACGATGTAGCATCGATTAATCACGGCTTGTCAGAAAATCAATTAGTGTTTGATTGAAAACCGGCTTGGTATGTGTTTGGAAAGCAGTTTTTTTGGATAGCACAAAACCGAACGCAGGTGGAAATCATAGCTGCTAATATCTTGATTACACAATCGATTAGCGTACATTTGTGGGGGTGTATTTTGGCCGCAATGTGTTGTTTTTGGACTATTGTAACAATACTGTCATCATGTTTAGGTTTGGTGCCTCATTTTGTGTTTGCAAGGTGATTTTTCCTCCTTAGGTAAGGTTTTAAATGTTCCTTAACTAGCCCTTTTTTTCCAATGTGTAAATTTTTAGGTTGAACGTTGTTGGCTTGTGGGCCCGGATTAAATGTAACCCATTTTTACAATAATGTCAGAATACAAAGTCGTACATTTGATGTAATTTTTTTGGTCTCCCCTCAAAAATAAATGCACATATTTAACCAAAACATGTTTGGCAGTGTTCATTCCACAATATTTATTAATTGTGCAAAAAAAAAATTTTTGGTAAACGTAAATGCAAAAATTAAAAACAATTCACAAGAAAGGAGAGGGAAATTTTGGCCAGAAAGGAATATGAGGCAAGCACAGAAGGAGTGTCGGAAAAGTAGCCAATGCTGTCACCGTTTTTTCGCCCGTTTGGCTGGGGGAGGGAGGGCGCCAGACCAGGTCTGGGATGTCATCGGGCTGGCCTGTCCAGAGGCAGATGTTGTGGCCTCTGGACTAGGCACAGGGCTAGGCACATTTGGAGGATTGGCTGATGTTGTGCCAGAGGTGGAGGATCCTGATGTTCCGGCAGGAAGGGAGGTCGGCTCCACCATGTGCTGGCAAACGAGCAGCTCCAGGGCAGTGGCGATGCGGATGTTGGCCCTGGTATTTTCCGCCAGGGCCTGACCAATGGTCACTTTGGCCGCAGCATTTTGCTCCAGGGCCTCAGCCACCCATACCAGACTGGCGTCCATCCTCTGCAGAATCTCCGTATGGAAATCTGATTTAAAATTGAGTTCTGTGAGGAGGGACACTGCCTGCGAGGGGGATTGCCCTGGACTGGCTTCTGCAGGGTCCTCAGCCGGATGTACTGGTTCCTCCCCTGCAGAGCCAGCAGAAATTCTGCAGCCAAGGCTCCCCTCTGGAGCAGACTCATCCGCCTGTGTCTCTGTTGGCAAAATGAGAAAAGACTCACATTAGAATCTACATATTGGCACAATAACATTTCAGAGTTGGTGACATCACAATATTTACCTGGGACAACATGAGGAGCCGCAAAGTCTGGCATGTCCGTATCCATGTTGGACACGCCAAACACCTCCACAGGCTGCACACACCCCTGTGCCAGCTCTTCTAAATCAGTCAACTCCAATGACACAGGGGTGGGACCCCAACCTGTCCCCCTTGCATGCCTAGCCCTGTCCGCCAGTTTTTGCTTCAGGCAATATTTGAAGTCAGTCCATCTGTGGGATGAAATTTTAACCATTATCCTTTTGTTTAAAATGTGTTTTGGTTTTAGGGGGGGCAAGTGTTTACTTACCGCCGTTTGACATCCTGGGCTAGACGGACATAATCACCCACCCTATTGACATCCACGGCTACCTCTTCCCACATTCTTCACTTCTGGCTTGCACTCATATTCCTGTCTGCCTGTGGCAGGATGTCCACACACTTCTGAATCAAAACCTCCATCTCCTTTCTTGTGAATTGTGGCTGCCTTTTCTTTTTGGCAGCTTTGCCCGGAATACTGGGCCCAGCAGCCTCTTCCATGTCATCCTCCTCACCTATTTGTGTAATTTTGGAGAATTGTCAACTTCACAACTTGCACAATATTATGTTTCTAATTAATCATTGAGTCAAAATGCCTGAAATACTTACCGCCAGACTGTTGTCCATTGTTTCCCTGGTCTGTAGCCATGTCTGAGCTCCAAACAAGAAATACACCAGAATGTTTGGTTTGGCTCGTGACGTATTTATACATGCGACCTTATTTTTCGGCCGCATCATTGATTGTGCGTTCCTATGATCCCTCCTTAATTTGTGCGGGAAACTAAACACTATTTATGGCTTGGGGCGTCTCGAGTCGAGGTAGCGTTTTTGAATGTTGGAGGTTACGTTGGTTGGAGTTGATAGATGGCTGGTGTAGGAGTTTTCATTTTTGGAAGTATATTTTTTGGATAGATTCGTTTTTTTAGTTCCGTTCGCTTTTTTTCATTTCTAATTTTTTTGGCCGTTTCCAGTTTTGGTAAGTTTTGGGAAGTCAAACTTTGGTTCAATTTGTGTCTCCTTCTGTTTAATATTTTTCTAATTTTTTTTTGGCGTCATTTCATCTCTCTTAGGTTTTATTTTGGCTCTGCCCCAAAGACCTTTTGATCCGGATTCTTATATATTATCTCTTGGTAAGTTCATTTGTTAAATTGTTTTGTAAATGTTCTTGTTTGTCTTTACGCAACTTTGGTTGGCCTTACACATGTAACCTTTGATTTTCAAAATCCGAGGTTTTTTTTTTTTTGGTTTTTAGGTGCGTTTTTATAACTTGTATTTGCGAACTAATTAGCGCATTTTTACTACTTACTATTGTGACTTGTATTTGCGAACTAATTAGCGCATTTTTACTACTTACTATTGTGACTTGTATTTGCGAACTAATTAGCGCATTTTTACTACTTACTATTGTGACTTGAATTTGCGAACTAATTAGCGCTTTGTGAAATGCTTATTCATCCCATAAAATTGTTTGTGTTTTCTCGGTAGCACTTGTTGCTTACATTTGGCCTCAATTTTACGTAGTGTGCGCAACGTCATTTTGCTCTTTGCCCAAATGTGTGTGTCTCCCCTTTTATGTTCTGTCTTGCTTACATTTTTGAAACAGAAATGTCCAGCATAAAATGATGTATATTTATGTTGTGATTATTTCCAGATTCCACATATCATGACAATACCCCGGCATGTAAGCATCAATGGATGGTATCTTCAAGCTAAGTAAAAAAATTTATTTTTGGGGGGGTTAAAAAGCCTGACATTCAAATCTTGCCATTTCAGGTTGATATGGGTCGGATTGTTCTGGCCCTGCTCCCAGAAGCCGACCAACCTCAATCTCATCCCAGGCGTAGGCATCGTAGGCGTGCAAGGCCCCAGATATTTCGAACACGTGTCACCCTTTTTGGAATGCCCGATGATGAGGTTTTAAGACGCTACCGTCTTCCTCCCAAAATCATCATAGACACTCTCTCATTAATAGAGAGTGATCTTGAGCGGCAAATTGACAGTCCTACAGCAATACCACCACTTACGCAATTTATGGCGGTGTTACATTTCTGTGCCTCAGGATCGTTCCAAACAACGGTGGGAATAGTGGCGGGCATATCACAATCCTCCTTTTCCCAGATCCTGAGGGCAGTGATGGAGGCACTTTTCAAGCACCTCCATCATTTTATTCAAATGCCTTTGGATATGGGTGCCCTTAGTGTGGCCAAGGCCAATTTTTACCAAATAGCTGGCTTCCCACACATCATAGGGGCTGTGGATGGTACTCACATACCACTTCAGCCTCCAGCACGGCTGGAGGCAATATTTAGAAACCGGAAACACTATCGCTCCCTTAATGTAATGGTGGTATGTGATGCCTCCCTCCAGATCCTGTCCCTGAATGCAAAATTACCAGGAAGTGCACATTACTCCTTCGTCATCCGGCAATCAGGGATATGGCACAAATTAAACAACCTACAAGCTGGTGATGCGTGGCTTCTGGGTAAGTGGAGACCTTTAGTACATAACAATGTTAAGCTTAATACAGAGTGATCCTGATGTTGACTATTCTTTTTCACAGGAGACTGTGGCTACCCTTGCACGCCCTGGCTGCTCACTCCTTATTTGGCTCCCACACCAGGGACACAAAGTGAGTATAATTCCGCACTTACAGCCACCAGGCAAGTGGTGGAGCGCTGTATCGGCCTTTCAAAAGGCCGATTCAGATTCCTCCACCGCTCTGGTGGCGAGCTCATGTATTTGCCGGATATGGTTTCGAAAATTGTGGTCCTGTGTGGGATATTTCACAACATCGCCATAAGGAGTGGTGTCCCAATGCAGCCAGAGGATGCCTTACCTGAGGATGGCCCCCCCGAGGTTGGTCGGAGGTCAGTATGTGGGGGGGCCATAAGCGATGATGTGGTGGCCAGATTTTTTAGGTAATTATTGACAAAACAACAGTGTTTATACCTAATGTGGTCGGGTTTGTTTGAGAACATCTACTTATTTATTTTTATTTTCTCCATCTTCTGTTTTTTCACATAATCTTTGGCACTCCAACGATGACTACTTCCTGCTACCCTTAAAAAACCTGTATGTGGACATTTTGGGGATATATTATGGAACCCATATTGCAACGCCATATTTGTGGAATCATGTTGGCATGGTCCTTTGTCAACCAGTTCTTGATTTGTTGTGTTTTTATTTGGTTTTGTTGGTATGTGTTGTATTTGTGATTATCACTGTGTGTTTTGTTTGTGAGTGACCACTTTGATTTTTCAGTTATGTTGTGAATAAATGTTTTGAGAGTGAAATGTTGTACCTTTTTTGGAACATTACAAGCAAGTGTAACCAGGTTCACACACGTTACATTTGACTAAGGGGTAATCCAGTACTGACGCCAGTTGAGCTAAAATGTAATATGTTTTCAGGGTCCAAACCAACACCCAAAGGAAGCCTGTACAATCATTTGGCTTCGTAAGATTGGCCTAAGCAGCTTGCACCCCAACTAGGAACCTGTAAAATGTAGTAATATCTAATTGTGACTACACCAAAAAAGGGAAATGAGATTGTTACTGTTAGGTGTTTCTTGTGGCTGTTTTACATAAAAATACAACACACAATCTTAGTGTCAAAAATTGGTAATCCTTGCAGGAACAGTCTACTTATGTCAGGGTAAAAAATCGGTGATTTAGAAAAAACGAATGAGCCAGAACGTTACTTAGAAAATAACACTTTATTTATAAAATGGGCAAAACAAAAAAAAACTAATCCCTAAGGAGGACCGACATATGGTCAAGGACCACCAGCACACCGATTATATTGTGGCGCATCCGGGCCACACAGGCGGATAATTCTGCCCGACGCCTCTGTTCCTCTGTGGGTGAGAAAAGTGTGGGGATTAATACAACAATACTGAAACCACATTAAAAAAAATGCCAAAACCAAAACCCCCCCAAAAAAAACCCCCCAAAAAACCATAATTACACCATTAAAACACATCAAACAAAAATGGTATAGGCCAAAAATACAAGGCCAATGTACAAATTCCGACAGGTGTGATATGTGTATGTTGAAATCAGCAGTAACAGGTAAAGGCAATCGGCAAAATCCACAAAAGTGTAGCCAAAAACCCCAAATAAAGGAACCACACATGATTACATACAAACAGTTTGTGTTGATAAAAACTCGCAAAGAAAAACATACCGGAAGATACAACGCCAGCTCCGGAAGGCCCTCCCTCGTCCTCCTCGGAGGTGCCTCCATTCCCCAAAGATCGGGGCGGGGTAATTACCGACTCCGGGGAGGGGGTAATTCTAAGAGGGGTGGTTGGAGGAGAGGGGGAATTGGGACGGAGGGGAAGGAGCCCCGAAATTTCTGCCTGAGGGTCTTGGAAGGCTGGGGAGGAGTGGGGAATAGGGGAATTAGTGGTAGTGGAGTGTTGGCTGGGGGTTGGGGAGAGTGGCCGTGAGCGCCGTCTGGCCGGACGATGATGGCGTAGTCTTCGCTGGGCCCCTAAAAGATGGGAAACAAATTGTGGTTATTTTCAACAAAAATCCACGAAAAACACCATTTTCGAATCCCCCCAAAAACAATCAAACCATGCAGATATGAGTACAATGAATAAATAGGAAATACAGGGAAAACATGGCCATGCAGATATGAGTACAATGAATAAGTAGGAAATACAGGGAAAACATGCACATGCAGTTAGGGCCACAAAGACAAACATGAAAACCACAGTCCATAAAACTTAGTTTCTGCGATCTGCATGCGAAAGCATGCCAGCAAGCGGGGCGTCCGCCGTTGCAGGTCTGACCACCTGCGCTCCAGCTGCCCGATCTGGCGGCGTGAGCCGAAGGAGCGCAGGCGGGCCCGTACCTCCGCATATGCGGAACGCTTTTCGCGGTTGGTGATGGGTGGAGGCTGGCTGGTGATCCGCCTATCCATGACATCCGTTAGCACCAGCAGCTCGCGCCTGGTGAATGCGAAGGCTCTCATGATGGCAATGGTGTTTTTGTTAAAAATCATTTTTAATAAAGTGCCCCAAAATTTTATGATTGGCTAATGTATTTGGGTAATTAACAGGACCAATTCTATTGGTTAGTGTATGAGTCATGTGTTCGACAGGGCCAGAAATCTCTTGAGACTTATGATAGGCTTGATGCAGTGACATGCGTAAGCAAATTTAAATAAAGAAATGAACTCCGGGAAATATGCGGGTAGAAAAACAAATAGAACAATTATTTAATTGGGGCTAACATGTATTTTGACAATTAAAAGAGAATGTTTAAGCCGTACGTATTCTGCGGGTAAACACAAACACGGACATGAATAAAGTTTATTACATTGTGATAAAAAAAAAAAAAAAAACAATTTAGCGAATTGATATACTGATTGGCATGATACGATTGAGGGAGGTAGGCAGAATAAACGAGCAGTTAATCAAAATCTGACAGTCCAACTTCCGGGTAGTACTAGTGCGTGCATTCCCTTCAAGCCACTTCGGGGATGTACGCTCGCTATTTGGCACGCTCATTAGTTAGAGGAGGGGTCGCTTGAGTTTGGGGAGGATGTTTGGCTGCGTGCGAAAATACGAGCGAGTGCTTGAATTTAAATATTTTTTTACGTACGCCGAAGGTACGAACGGCCACTTGCGTCAGGGTCTGAATGAGGGCCCATATTCTATACAATGTACAACTATACACCATATTCTATATTATGTACCACTATACACCATATTCTATACTATGTAACTCTATACACCATATTCTATACAATGTATCACTATACAGCTCTACATCACATTCTATACTATGTATCACTATACACCATATTCTATACTATGTACCACTAAACAGCTCTACACCACATTCTATACTATGTACCACTATACACCATATTCTGTGTACCACTATACACGATATTCTATACTATGTACCTCTATACACCATATTCCATACTATGTACCACTATACACCATATCCTACACTATATACCACTATACAGCTCTACATCATATTATATACCATGTACCACTATACAGCTATATACCATATTCTACACTATGTACCATTATACAGCTCTACACCAAATTCTATACTATATACAACTATACACCACATTCTATACTATGTACCACTATACACCATATTCTATACTATGTACCACTATAAAGCTCTACACCATATTCTTTTCTATGTACCACTATACACCACATTCTATACTATGTACCACAATACAACATATTCTATACTATGTACCACTATAAAGCTCTACACTGCATTCTATGCTATGTACCACTATACAGCTCTACACCATATTCTTTTCTATGTACCACTATACACCATATTCTATACTATGTACCACAATACAGCTCTACACCATATTCTATACTATGTACCACTATACAGCACTACACCATATTCTATACTATGTACCACTATACAGGTCTACACCATATTCTATACTATGTACCACTATACACCATATTCTATACTATGTATCACTATACACCATATTCTATACTATGTACCACTATACAGCTCGACACCACATTCTATACTATGTACAACTATACAGATCTACACCATATTCTATACTATATCCACTATACAGCTCTACCCCATATTCTATACAATGTACAACTATACACCATATTCTATATTATGTACCACTATACACCATATTCTATACTATCTACCACAATACAGCTCTACAACATATTCTATACTATGTACCACTATACAGCTCTACACCATATTCTATACTTTATACCACAATACAGCTCTACCCCATATTCTATACTATGTACTATACAGCATATTCTATACTATGTATCACTATACACCATATTCTATACTATGTACCACAATGCAGCTCTACACCATATTCTATACTATGTACCACTATACTGCACTACACCATACTCTATACTATGTACCACTATACACCATATTCTATACTATGTACCACTATACAGCTCTACACCACATTCTATACTATGTAATACTATACACAGCATTCTATACTATGTACCACTGTACAGCTCTACACCATATACCACTATACACCACATTCTATACTCTGTAACACTACACCACATTCTATACTATGTACCACTATATACTACTATGCACCATATTCTATACTATGTACCTCTATACATCATATTCTATACTCTGTACCACTATACACCATCTTCTATACTATGTACCACTATACAACATAATCTATACCAGAGCCGTAACTAGACTTTTTGGTGCCCTGTGCCAGAAAGAGCATTGGCGCCTCCCTCATTTTTCAAAGGGACATAATGCACCCAAAAAAGGGCCATGGCTTCATGGGGAAGAGCCAGGGAAAGTATAGGAGAGGCCAGTAGATGCTGGGTATGAAATAAGAGGAAGCTACACACAAGAATGGTAATAAATAGAAATTTGGTAGCCCCAACCAGCGCCCATTGACCTGTGGTGCCTTGTGCGATGGCACCGGCCGCTCTACCCTAGCTACATCTCTGTTCTATGCTATGTACCACTATACACCATATTCTATACTATATACCACTATACACCATATTCTATACTAAGTACCACTATACAGCTCTACACCATGTTCTATAATATGTATCACTATACACCATATTCTATACTATATACCACTATACAACTCTACACCACATTCTATACTATGTACCACTATACAGCTCTATACCACATATTATACTATGTACCATTATATAGCTCTACACCACATTCTATACTATGTACCACTATACATCATATTCTATACTATGTACCACTATACAGCTCTACTACACATTCTATACTATGTACCACTATACACCATAATCTATACTATGTACCACTATACAGCTCTACACCACATTCTATACTATTTACCACTATACACCATATTCTGTGTACCACTATAGACCATATTCTATACTATGTACCACTATACACCATATTCTATACTATGTACCTCTGTACACCATATTCTATACTATATACCACTATACAGCTCTACATCATATTCTATACCATGTACCACTATACACCATATTCTATACTATGTACCATTATACACCATATTCTATACTATATACCCCTATACACCATATTCTATACTAAGTACCATTATACACCATATTCTACACTATGTACCACTATACAGCTCTATACCAAATTCTATACTATATACTATTATACTCCACATTCTTTACTATCTACCACTATACACCATATTCTAAACTATGTAACACCATACAACACATTCTATACTATGTACCACTACACAGCTCTACAAAACATTCTATACTATGTACCACTATACACCACATTCTATACTATGTACCACTCTACACCATATTGTATACTATGTACCTCTATACACCATATTCTATACTATGTACCACAATACATCATACTCTATACTATGTACCACTATACACCATATTCTATACTATATACCACTATACAGCTCTACATCATATTCTATACTATGTACCACTATACACCATATTCTATACTATGTACCATTATACACCATATTCTATACTATATACCCCTATACACCATATTCTATACTAAGTACTATTATACACCATATTCTATACTATGTACCACTATACAGCTCTACACCATATTCTATACTATTTACCACTATACAGCTCTACACCATGTTTTATCCTATATAGCACTATACACCATATTCTATTCTATGTACCACTATACACCATCTTTTATACTATTTACCACTATACACCATATTCTATACTATATACCACTTAACACCATATTCTATAGTATGTACCACTATACAGCCCTACACCATATTCTATACTATGTACCACTTTACACTATATTCTATACTATGTACCACTATACAGCTCTAAACCATATACCACTATACACCACATTCTACACTATGTACCACTATACAGCTCTAAACCACATTCTATACCATGTACCACTTTACACCACATTCTATACTATGTACCACTATACACCATATTCTATACTATGTACCTCTCCTCTATACACCATTGTCTGTACTATGTACCACTATACACCATATTCTATAACATGTACCACTATACAGCTCTACACCACATTCTATACTATGTACCACTAAACACCACATTCTATACTATGTACTGTACACCATATTCTATTCTATGTACCACTATACACCATATTCTATACTATGTACCACTATACACCACATTCTGTACTATGCACCTCTGTACACCATATTCTATACTATGTACCACTATACACCATATTCTATACTATGTACAACTATACACCACATTCTATACTATGTACCACTATACACCATATTCTATACCATGTACCACTATACACCATATTCTATACTATGTACCACTATACAGCTCTACACCATATTCTATACTATATACCACTATACAGCTCTATACCACATTCTTTACTATGTACCACTATACACCATATTCTATACTATGTACCACTATACAGCCATATTCTATGTACCACTCTACACCATATTCTATACTATGTACCTCTATACACCATATTCTATACTATGTACCTCTCTACACCATATTCTATACTATATACCACTATACGGCTCTACCCCATATTCTATACCATGTACCACTATACACCATATTCTATACTATGTACTATACACCATATTCTATACTATGTACCACTATACAGCTGTACATCATATTCTATACTATATACCATTATACACCATATTCTATATTATGTACCACTATACACCAAATTCTATACTATATACCACTATGCACCATATTCTATGCTGCGTACCACTATACACCACCATCTATACTATGTACCTCTATACACCATATTCTATACTATGTACCACTGTACACCATATTCTATACTATGTACCACTATACACCACATTCTGTACTATGTACCACAATACACCATATTCTATACTATGTACCACTATACACCATCTTCTATACTACGTACCACAATACAGCTCAACAACATAGTCTATACTATGTACCACTATACAGCTCTACACCATATTCTATACTATGTACCACTATACAACTCTACACCAAATTCTATACTATGTACCACTATACACCATATTCTATACTATATACCACTATACACCATAATCTATACTATGTACAACTATACACCATATTCTATACCGTATACCTCTAAACAGCATATTCTATACTAAGTACCACTACACAGCTTTACACCACATTCTATACAATGTACCACTATACACCATTTTCTATACTATGTACCTCTATACACCACCACATTCTATACAATGTACTACTGTACACCATATTCTATACTATGTACCTCAATACACCATATTCTATACTATGTACCACTACACACCATATTCTATACTATGTACCACAATACATCACATTCTATACTATGTACCACTATACACCATATTCTATACTATGTACCACTATACAGCTCTACACCATATTCTATACTATGTACCACTATATACCATATTCTATACTATGTACCACTATACACCGCATTCTATACTATCTACCACTATACAGCTCTACACCACATTCTTTACTATGTACCACTACACCACAACATTCTATACTATGTACCACTGTACACCATATTCTATACTATGTAACTCAATACACCATATTCTAAACTATGTACCACTATACACCATATTCTATACTATGTACCACAATACACCATATTCTATACTATGTACCTCTATACACCATATTCTATACTATGTACCACAATACACCATATTCTATACTATGTACCTCTATACACCATATTCTATACTATGTACCACAATACACCATCTTCTATAATATGTACCACAAAACAGCTCAACAACATATTCTATACTATGTACCACTATACAGCTCTACACCATATTCTATACTATGTACCACAATACAGCTCTACACCAAATTCTATACTATGTACCACGATACACCATATTCTATACTATTTACCACTATACACCATATTCTATACTATGTACCACTATACAGCTCAACAACATATTCTATACTATGTACCACTATACAGCTCTACACCATATTCTATACTATGTACAACTATACAGCTCTACACCATATTCTATACTATGAACCACTGTACAGCTCTACACCATATTCTATACTATATACCACTATACAACTCTACACCATTTTCTATACTATGAACCACTATACAGCTCTATACCACATTCTATACTATGTACCACTATACAGCTCTACACCATATTCTATACTATGTACCTCTATACACCATATTCTATACTATGTACCACCATATACCATATTCTGTACTATGTACCACTATACACCATAATCTATACTATGTACCTATATACAGCTCTACACCACATTCTATACTATGTACCACTATACACAATATTCTATACTATGTACCTCTATACACCATTTTTTATACTATGTACCACTATACACCATATTCTATAACATGTACCACTATACAGCTCTACTCCACGTTCTATACTATGTACCACTATACAGCTCTAAACCACATTCTATACCATGTACCACTTTACACCACATTCTATACTATGTACCACTATACACCATATTCTATACTATGTACCTCTCCTCTATGCACCATTGTCTGTACTATGTACCACTATACACCCTATTCTATTATATGTACCACTATACAGCTCTACACCACATTCTATACTATGTACCACTAAACACCACATTCTATACTATGTACTGTACACCAAATTCTATTCTATGTACCACTATACACCATATTCTATACTATGTACCACTATACACCACATTCTGTACTATGCACCTCTGTACACCATATTCTATACTATGTACCACTATACACCATATTCTATACTATGTACAACTATACACCACATTCTATACTATGTACCACTATACACCATATTCTATACCATGTACCACTATACACCATATTCTATACTATGTACCACTATACAGCTCTACACCATATTCTATACTATATACCACTATACAGCTCTATACCACATTCTTTACTATGTACCACTATACACCATATTCTATACTATGTACCACTATACAGCCATATTCTATGTACCACTCTACACCATATTCTATACTATGTACCTCTATACACCATATTCTATACTATGTACCTCTCTACACCATATTCTATACTATATACCACTATACAGCTCTACCCCATATTCTATACCATGTACCACTATACACCATATTCTATACTATGTACTATACACCATATTCTATACTATGTACCACTATACAGCTGTACATGATATTCTATACTATATACCACTATACACCATATTCTATACTATGTACCACTATACACCAAATTCTATACTATATACCACTATGCACCATATTCTATGCTACGTACCACTATACACCACCGTCTATACTATGTACCTCTATACACCATATTCTATACTATGTAACACTATACACCATATTCTATACTATGTACCACTATACACCACATTCTGTACTATGTACCACAATACACCATATTCTATACTATGTACCACTATACACCATCTTCTATACTATGTACCACAATACAGCTCAACAACATATTCTATACTATGTACCACTATACAGCTCTACACCATATTCTATACTATGTACCACTATACAGCTCTACACCAAATTCTATACTATGTACCACTATACACCATATTCTATACTATATACCACTATACACCATAATCTATACTATGTACCACTATACACCATATTCTATACCATATACCTCTAAACAGCATATTCTATACTAAGTACCACTACACAGCTTTACACCACATTCTATACAATGTACCACTATACACCATTTTCTATACTATGTACCTCTATACACCATATTCTATACTATGTACCACTACACACCATATTCTATACTATGTACCACAATACATCACATTCTATACTATGTACCACTATACACCATATTCTATACTATGTACCACTATACAGCTCTACACCATATTCTATACTATGTACCACTACACCACAACATTCTATACTATGTACCACTGTACACCATATTCTATACTATGTAACTCAATACACCATATTCTAAACTATGTACCACTATACACCATATTCTATACTATGTACCACAATACACCATATTCTATACTATGTACCTCTATACACCATATTCTATACTATGTACCACAATACACCATATTCAATACTATGTACCTCTATACACCATATTCTATACTATGTACCACTATACACCATCTTCTATAATATGTACCACAAAACAGCTCAACAACATATTCTATACTATGTACCACTATACAGCTCTACACCATATTCTATACTATGTACCACTATACAGGTCTACTCCAAATTCTATACTATGTACCACTATACACCATATTCTATACTATTTACCACTATACACCATATTCTATACTATGTACCACTATACAGCTCAACAACATATTCTATACTATGTACCACTATACAGCTCTACACCATATTCTATACTATGTACCACTATACAGCTCTACACCATATTCTATACTATGAACCACTGTACAGCTCTACACCATATTCTATACTATATACCACTATACAATTCTACACCATTTTCTATACTATGAACCACTATACAGCTCTATACCACATTCTATACTATGTACCACTATACAGCTCTACACCATATTCTATACTATGTACCTCTATACACCAAATTCATACTATGTACCACCATATACCATATTCTGTACTATGTACCACTATACACCATAATCTATACTATGTACCTATATACAGCTCTACACCACATTCTATACCATGTACCACTATACACAATATTCTATACTATGTACCTCTATACACCATTTTTTATACTATGTACCACTATACACCATATTCTATACTATGTACCATTATACACCATATTCTATACTATATACCCCTATACACCATATTCTATACTAAGTACTATTATACACCATATTCTATACTATGTACCACTATACAGCTCTACGCCATATTCTATACTATTTACCACTATACAGCTCTACACCATGTTTTATCCTATATAGCACTATACACCATATTCTATTTTATGTACCACTATACACCATCTTTTATACTATTTACCACTATACACCATATTCTATACTATATACCACTTAACACCATATTCTATACTATGTACCACTATACAGCCCTACACCATATTCTATACTATGTACCACTTTACACTATATTCTATACTATGTACCACTATACAGCTCTAAACCATATACCACTATACACCACATTCTACACTATGTACCACTATACAGCTCTAAACCACATTCTATACCATGTACCACTTTACACCACATTCTATACTATGTACCACTATACACCATATTCTATACTATGTACCTCTCCTCTATACACCATTGTCTGTACTATGTACCACTATACACCATATTCTATAACATGCACCACTATACAGCTCTACACCACATTCTATACTATGTACCACTAAACACCACATTCTATACTATGTACTGTACACCATATTCTATTCTATGTACCACTATACACCATATTCTATACTATGTACCACTATACACCACATTCTGTACTATGCACCTCTGTACACCATATTCTATACTATGTACAACTATACACCATATTCTATACTATGTACAACTATACACCACATTCTATACTATGTACCACTATACACCATATTCTATACCATGTACCACTATACACCATATTCTATACTATGTACCACTATACAGCTCTACACCATATTCTATACTATATACCACTATACAGCTCTATACCACATTCTTTACTATGTACCACTATACACCATATTCTATACTATGTACCACTATACAGCCATATTCTATGTACCACTCTACACCATATTCTATACTATGTACCTCTATACACCATATTCTATACTATGTACCTCTCTACACCATATTCTATACTATATACCACTATACGGCTCTACCCCATATTCTATACCATGTACCACTATACACCATATTCTATACTATGTACTATACACCATATTCTATACTATGTACCACTATACAGCTGTACATCATATTCTATACTATATACCATTATACACCATATTCTATATTATGTACCACTATACACCAAATTCTATACTATATACCACTATGCACCATATTCTATGCTGCGTACCACTATACACCACCATCTATACTATGTACCTCTATACACCATATTCTATACTATGTACCACTGTACACCATATTCTATACTATGTACCACTATACACCACATTCTGTACTATGTACCACAATACACCATATTCTATACTATGTACCACTATACACCATCTTCTATACTACGTACCACAATACAGCTCAACAACATAGTCTATACTATGTACCACTATACAGCTCTACACCATATTCTATACTATGTACCACTATACAACTCTACACCAAATTCTATACTATGTACCACTATACACCATATTCTATACTATATACCACTATACACCATAATCTATACTATGTACAACTATACACCATATTCTATACCGTATACCTCTAAACAGCATATTCTATACTAAGTACCACTACACAGCTTTACACCACATTCTATACAATGTACCACTATACACCATTTTCTATACTATGTACCTCTATACACCACCACATTCTATACAATGTACTACTGTACACCATATTCTATACTATGTACCTCAATACACCATATTCTATACTATGTACCACTACACACCATATTCTATACTATGTACCACAATACATCACATTCTATACTATGTACCACTATACACCATATTCTATACTATGTACCACTATACAGCTCTACACCATATTCTATACTATGTACCACTATATACCATATTCTATACTATGTACCACTATACACCGCATTCTATACTATCTACCACTATACAGCTCTACACCACATTCTTTACTATGTACCACTACACCACAACATTCTATACTATGCACCACTGTACACCATATTCTATACTATGTAACTCAATACACCATATTCTAAACTATGTACCACTATACACCATATTCTATACTATGTACCACAATACACCATATTCTATACTATGTACCTCTATACACCATATTCTATACTATGTACCACAATACACCATATTCTATACTATGTACCTCTATACACCATATTCTATACTATGTACCACAATACACCATCTTCTATAATATGTACCACAAAACAGCTCAACAACATATTCTATACTATGTACCACTATACAGCTCTACACCATATTCTATACTATGTACCACAATACAGCTCTACACCAAATTCTATACTATGTACCACGATACACCATATTCTATACTATTTACCACTATACACCATATTCTATACTATGTACCACTATACAGCTCAACAACATATTCTATACTATGTACCACTATACAGCTCTACACCATATTCTATACTATGTACCACTATACAGCTCTACACCATATTCTATACTATGAACCACTGTACAGCTCTACACCATATTCTATACTATATACCACTATACAACTCTACACCATTTTCTATACTATGAACCACTATACAGCTCTATACCACATTCTATACTATGTACCACTATACAGCTCTACACCATATTCTATACTATGTACCTCTATACACCATATTCTATACTATGTACCACCATATACCATATTCTGTACTATGTACCACTATACACCATAATCTATACTATGTACCTATATACAGCTCTACACCACATTCTATACTATGTACCACTATACACAATATTCTATACTATGTACCTCTATACACCATTTTTTATACTATGTACCACTATACACCATATTCTATAACATGTACCACTATACAGCTCTACTCCACGTTCTATACTATGTACCACTATACAGCTCTATACCATATTCTATACTATGTAAAACTTTACACCATATTCTATACTATGTACTATACACCATATTCTATTCTATGTACCGCTATACACCATATTCTATACTATGTACCACTAAACACCTCATTCTGTACTATGCACCACTATACACCATATTCTAAACTATATACCTCTATACACCATAATCTAAGCTATGTACCACTATACACCATATTCTGTACTATGTACCACTATACAGCTCTACACCATATTCTATACTATATACCACTATACAGTTCTATACCAAATTCTATACTATATACCACTATACCACATTCTATACTATGTACCACTATACACAATATTCTATACTATGTACCTCTATACACCATTTTTTATACTATGTACCACTATACACCATATTCTATAACATGTACCACTATACAGCTCTACTCCACGTTCTATACTATGTACCACTATACAGCTCTAAACCACATTCTATACCATGTACCACTTTACACCACATTCTATACTATGTACCACTATACACCATATTCTATACTATGTACCTCTCCTCTATGCACCATTGTCTGTACTATGTACCACTATACACCCTATTCTATTATATGTACCACTATACAGCTCTACACCACATTCTATACTATGTACCACTAAACACCACATTCTATACTATGTACTGTACACCAAATTCTATTCTATGTACCACTATACACCATATTCTATACTATGTACCACTATACACCACATTCTGTACTATGCACCTCTGTACACCATATTCTATACTATGTACCACTATACACCATATTCTATACTATGTACAACTATACACCACATTCTATACTATGTACCACTATACACCATATTCTATACCATGTACCACTATACACCATATTCTATACTATGTACCACTATACAGCTCTACACCATATTCTATACTATATACCACTATACAGCTCTATACCACATTCTTTACTATGTACCACTATACACCATATTCTATACTATGTACCACTATACAGCCATATTCTATGTACCACTCTACACCATATTCTATACTATGTACCTCTATACACCATATTCTATACTATGTACCTCTCTACACCATATTCTATACTATATACCACTATACAGCTCTACCCCATATTCTATACCATGTACCACTATACACCATATTCTATACTATGTACTATACACCATATTCTATACTATGTACCACTATACAGCTGTACATGATATTCTATACTATATACCACTATACACCATAATCTATACTATGTACCACTATACACCATATTCTATACCATATACCTCTAAACAGCATATTCTATACTAAGTACCACTACACAGCTTTACACCACATTCTATACAATGTACCACTATACACCATTTTCTATACTATGTACCTCTATACACCATATTCTATACTATGTACCACTACACACCATATTCTATACTATGTACCACAATACATCACATTCTATACTATGTACCACTATACACCATATTCTATACTATGTACCACTATACAGCTCTACACCATATTCTATACTATGTACCACTATATACCATATTCTAAACTATGTACCACTATACACCGTATTCTATACTATGTACCACTATACAGCTCTACACCACATTCTTTACTATGTACCACTACACCACAACATTCTATACTATGTACCACTGTACACCATATTCTATGCTATGTAACTCAATACACCATATTCTAAACTATGTACCACTATACACCATATTCTATACTATGTACCACAATACACCATATTCTATACTATGTACCTCTATACACCATATTCTATACTATGTACCACAATACACCATATTCAATACTATGTACCTCTATACACCATATTCTATACTATGTACCACTATACACCATCTTCTATAATATGTACCACAAAACAGCTCAACAACATATTCTATACTATGTACCACTATACAGCTCTACACCATATTCTATACTATGTACCACTATACAGCTCTACACCATATTCTATACTATGAACCACTGCACAGCTCTACACCATATTCTATACTATATACCACTATACAATTCTACACCATTTTCTATACTATGAACCACTATACAGCTCTATACCACATTCTATACTATGTACCACTATACAGCTCTACACCATATTCTATACTATGTACCTCTATACACCAAATTCATACTATGTACCACCATATACCATATTCTGTACTATGTACCACTATACACCATAATCTATACTATGTACCTATATACAGCTCTACACCACATTCTATACCATGTACCACTATACACAATATTCTATACTATGTACCTCTATACACCATTTTTTATACTATGTACCACTATACTCCATATTCTATAACATGTACCACTATACAGCTCTACTCCACGTTCTATACTATGTACCACTTTACAGCTCTATACCATATTCTATACTATGTAAAACTTTACACCATATTCTATACTATGTACTATACACCATATTCTATTCTATGTACCGCTATACACCATATTCTATACTATGTACCACTACACACCTCATTCTGTACTATGCACCACTATACACCATATTCTATACTATATACCACTATACACCATAATCTAAGCTATGTACCACTATACACCATATTCTGTACTATGTACCACTATACAGCTCTACACCATATTCTATACTATATACCACTATACAGTTCTATACCGTATTCTATACTATATACCACTATACCACATTCTATACTATGTACCACTATACATCATATTCTATACTATGTACAACTATACAGCTCTACATCACATTCTATACTATATACCACTATACACCATATTCTATACTATGTACCACTATACAGCTCTACAACACATTCTATACTATTTACCACTATACACCATATTCTATGTACCACTATACACCATATTCTATACTATGTACCTCTATAAACCAAATTCTATACTATGTACCACTATACAGCTCTACACCACATTCTATACTGTATACCATTATACAACTCTTCCCCATATTCTATACCGTGTACCACTATACACCATATTCTATGCTATGTACCACTATACACCATATTCTATACTATGTATCACTATACAGCTCTACACCACATTCTATACTATTTACCACTATACACAATATTCTATGTACCACTATACACCATATTCTATGCTATGTACCTCTAAACATCACATTCTTGACTATGTAGCATTATACTCCATATTCTATACTATGTACCACTATACACCATATTCTATACTATGTATCACTATACAGCTCTACACCATATTCTCTACTTTGTACCACTATACAGCTCTACACCACATTCTATACTATGTACCACTATACACCATTTTCTATACTATGTACCACTATACACAACATTCTTGACTATGTAGCATTATACACCATATTCTTTACTAAGTACCACTATACACCATATTTTATACTATGTATCACTATACAGCTCAACACAACATTCTACACTATGTACCACTGTACACCATATTCTATACTATGTATCTCTATACAACATATTCTATACTATGTACCACTATACACCGCATTCTATACTATGTACCACTATACAGCTCTACACCACATTCTATACTATGTACCACTATACAGCTCTACACCACATTCTATACTATGTACCACTACACCACCACATTCTATACAATGTACCACTGTACACCATATTCTATACTATGTACCACTATATACCATATTCTATACTATGTACCTCTATACACCATATTCTATACTATGTACCACTATACACCATATTCTATACTATCTACAACTATACACCATAATCTATACTATGTACCACTATACAGCTCTAAACCATATACCACCACTATACACCACATTCTACACTATGTACCACTATACAGCTCTAAACCACATTCTATACCATGTACCACTATACACCACATTCTATACTATGTACCACTATACAGCTCTACACCACATTCTATACTATGTACCACTGTACACCATATTCTATACTATGTACCTCAATACACCATTTTCTATACTATGTACCGCAATACACCATATTCTATACAATGTACCAGTATACACCATATTCTATACTATGTACCACTATACACCATATTCTATACTGTATACCATTATACAACTCTTCCCCATATTCTATACCGTGTA